>CM071925.1:45677921-45873587 GCA_016081115.2 Rehmannia glutinosa | reverse complement strand
ATTGTTAGTTTTGCAACTTTTTTTTTAAAAAAGGTCCAAATTTCAACATTTTCTTTCCGCAAATGAGTCATGTGACTAGCATGTTCAAGCTTTCTGATCAATTTTCAATATTTGCGAAAAACAAATCCTCACATCAATAATTTTTGAATACATGATATAATATTGCAAATTACAAATCGTGAAAACTAATTTTGCATACTCCCTATAGTAACAAAGACTAATTTTGCAATTTTTCCTATCTATTTTATAGGAAAAAAATGCAAAACGCTCCTCGTGACCGAAAATACAAAAAGAATCGATCAAGCCTCAGTAGTGGTACTAGAGAGGAATGCTGTTAGACTCCATTCAAATTTCGTTTGATACGATAGGTTGATTTACCTTTTACTAGTCATATGCCCTAAAGGTCGACTGGCCTGGATGGTACTTTTCAACGATAAGCTTAATCTCGCCTTGATACCAAGTGATAAGAGTCGACACAAGGGCGATGACTTGGTGAAGGGAATCTATGAGAGAAGCGTTCTCGAACAGGGTTCCACCGAATAGAGCACTGAGCCAACGAGTTCAACAACTTCCCACGATTCCACTAGAGAAGATCTGGACGCTATTAACACTTTGACTCAGTACGGGGGACGCCTAATCTTTTTGCCGCCGCAAGGCCGCTAATCGCACGCAGCACATAAGACCCCCTGGTTCTCGAAGCGCATGAGTCCGAACGCTTATGTCGAGATCCTTGCTATTTACAATGAGATCGTGCAAAGATCCCCCGTGAGATACCAAGAGTTCGTTGCACTGCACAGTAGTCCGAGAAGAGACTCTGAGGCAATGATAAGTCCATTCAATGATCATCTTGCCGTGCCACTATTACCCTACACGGAGAGTCACGCCCGAGCTAGATAGCATGCCCAAACGCTCTTCGGTTTAAGCAATAGTCTTGCATTTATAGGTGTCGTAATATTAGTCCAAGAACTTTGAAATTCGATTTAGTCCTCGTATGTTATTATTTATTTATTTTTGCAATTTTAGCCCCGTATGTTTTTGATTTCAGAATTTGTCCTATAAGTTTTAAATTTGTGCAAATTTGGTCCTAAGAGCTATTTCAATATTTCACTTATTCACAAATGCCATGGATAACTAAGATATTCAATATACCTAAAATCAAGTAGAAATGGTATTAGAGCTTTTTTCCCCATGGAATTGCCCTAAACAGAGAATAATTTTAGAATTAGTGAGTTCAGACGACATCCAAAATACGAGTTATACATGATTATCTTCTATATATGAAAATACAAAAACACGCATTTAATTTGGCAAAATCGTTATTTTGATTAATAGACCAAAACTACTACAAACAAAAAGTATATGACTAAAATTATTAAATCATATATATTGCAGATTAAAATTGTTATTTTTGTTGGGGCCAAAACTCCATAGATTAAAATTGCAACTTTAAAAGTTATGGGACTAATATTGCAATACCCTATAAATACACTGATAATTTTGCAATTTTCTATTTTATACTAACTTTTTGAGAGAACGAAATATTTCATTATCATCAAGCTCAATGCTCATGCTTGGATTTTTCACAATAAAATTTCATTTAGTAATAAATATATTTTTTTACTACCAAATGAGCTCCATCGATATATAGCTTATGTATCAATCGTGCCCATGATTAATATTTTTTATCTAGACCGCACTAACGTAAGATGGTGCTATTATAATTTAAGGTTTCAAACACACCGACCACACCGCAAAGTAGAAATAATATATATATATATATATATATATATATATATATATATGTGATTGGTTCAAATGAGACCACTCCTTTAGGGTTAGTCCATAAGAACACTTATGGACTCTTGATTTAAAATTTTGGATGGTGTAGATCATTTTAGTTAATTTAGACATTTAAGGGTATAATTGTACTTTTATATTTAATTAGTTATGTTAATTTGACTGTTATTAGCTATATTTAAGGAAACATAATCCTTACTTTTCAATTACCGATTTTTAGGAGGAAAATTAGCAACTTGTTGTTTTTTTCAAAATTGATAATTTTTTCCGTCATATTTGTGAACAAACATTTTATTGTATACTTAGTTTTAGTGGACTTTGATACTTAGTCATGTTTTTATCGTATATTTAGTTCAAATGATTTGTATACTTGGTTCAATGAATCGTATTCTTAGTTATATAAGTAGTTTAGTGAATTTGTATACTTGTTCTGGATTTGTATACTTAGTTCAATGGAATTGTATACTTAGGCCATATAAGTAATTCAAGTTGTAATTGTATACTTAGTTAAATATTTTGTATACTTAGTATTATTTTAATGTATAGTTAGTTCAATGTAATTGTATACTTAGTTAAATGTTTCGTATACTTAGTAAAGTTTTAATGTACAGTAGTTTAAAGTAATTGTATACTTAGTTAATTGTTTATGTATACTTAGTAATATTTTAACGTATAGTTAGTTTTAGTGTAATTGTATACTTTTCATTAATTGTTGCACGATTTTTGTTGCCATATTTCAATAATTTGGGTGTTCGGCTAGAAGAGAGAGAAAGGAAAGGTGAATCGCTGATTATGTGGAACGCATCAATATAAAATCACGCCCCTAATTTTTAGTCAGTTTACTATATTTAATTTCTGGATTCCTATTTTACCCCTTTTTTTGTATACTTACTTATGAAATGTTGTATATATTGTAATATATTTTGGCCATTGATTTACTATTTGGATGGTGTAGATTTGGTCCTATGGACTAACTCTAGAAGGGTGGTCTCACATGATCCTCCCTATATATATATATATATATATATATATATATATATATATATATATGGATAGGATCATATGTGACAAGAGTCTTATCATGTGGTGTACACAAATCTAAGCCACAATCTTGTTTAATCCTAAGGCCCCTGTTTTTTCGATTTTTTATATTCAATCCAACCCATTTAAAGGGCATAATGGGCATTTTATACACATAACAACCCATCCGTTTTTGGTAACCCCACCATAACCCCTTTTTTTGGGATTTCATTCAATCTATTCCCCTCTTATTTGCAATATCGCTTTTGAGAAAATATCAAAACCCATCTTTTCCTCTCTTTCCTCTCCACTTTTCCAACTCGTCGTTCTTCTCCTCCTTCTCCACTTTTCGGTCGCCCGCCTGCATTAAATAAGTAGATTGTGGTAGTTTTCGAAGATTAACGGGTTTCACTCCGACATCAAAGTACCAAACAACCTCGGTAGTATTGGTAAAGGCGATTCTTGTCCCAATTTTTCCAATTTTTTAGTGTAATTTTTTATAGTAAGGGTTTGTCCCTCCTTTTTTCTTTCATTGTTCGTCGAAATCACGATGGTCCTTTTCTCGGGTTTTGGGTGATAGTTCCAAGAAATAGAGTTTTTATTTATTTATTTTGAAGTTCCTAGATTTTGTTGTTTTTGTATTTTATTTTATTTATTTATTTTTTCGACTAAAATCATGATGATGTTTACTGACTCTCCTTTATTTTGCTTATGGAAGATTTTTTTTTTGTGCGATATGTGCGGGAATTTGGGGGAGATAATTTTTGTATTAAATTAGGTAAAACAATGTGTTCTTAGGTAAGGATTTGTGCAATTTTTATGTTATTGGAATTAGGTTTCGTCTGTCAGGGGAAATCATCCCTCTTTATTTAGTATAAATTTACGCAAGTATGATATATCTTTTATATTCCTTAACCTTGGGGAAATCCACCAAATTAGATTTTTATTTTTGTGCTTTCATTTGGTGAACCACTCATTATGTTTTTTGGTGTAAATTACCACCGGAATGATATATGTTTTTCTACATTTCGTATATAAATAAATAGATTTCGGTGTTTTTATGCGTGGTAGTTTGTATTTAATGCATATACAATTGATGTCTAGATAGTATTAGTTTCGTGATACAGTTAGATTACAATCAGTGCACAATTAGTTTAGATGTTGTATTCTCTTTGCTACATCGCAGAATTAGTATAGTTCATGCACATTATGTAATGTTTCATACATGTTTCTCAATTCCAGGTTAAATGGAACGAGGAAACAGGAAGAGACATGCATCCCTAAGGCCGAGCGAGGGTGCGAGTGATGTTAATCGAGCCTGAGGTCAAAGACTACAAAATCCGCCTTGAAAGCCTCGATGCTGGGCAAAACCGAGGCAAGATCCATGCCCAAACCGAGAAAATTGTAGCTTATATTTTTTTTGGCCCATTTTGTTTTATTGTACCCGTGGAAATAAATTGATGAAAACTTAGCTATAAGTTGGTATACATTTAGTAAATAGTTGGTATACAATTAGTTCAGTTGTTTTTATTTTAATTGTGGATATGAATTGATGAAAACTTAGCTATGAATGATATACGCTTAGCAATTGTTGGTATACGATTAGTTTCTATGCGACACGCCGCATCCTTTTTCTTTTTTTTTGGTTAACTTGTTTGATGTTAACATTGTTTTTTTTGGCAATTTTATTTTATGTGTTTTTCAATTGATCTGTTTCTCTCGATATTTGCAAGCACGCTGGTGTTATCAGCAGCGCGTAATGTTGAAAAATCGTGCATATTTGTACACCAAATCACCAAATGTATACACAAAATAATTTTCAAAATATACAATATTGTCAATATTAGTATACAATATTCTCAATTAAACATCTTACAATGCACTACTGAATACTTATATTATCACCAAATATTGGACAAGTGTATACCAAAATATAATTTCAGGGTACCGTAATGGAATTATTTTTATACCATATTTTTATGGTTATAAAGCACCGAAGTATGCATATGTATACACCAAAATATGCTTCCAATGTACAATATTGTCAATATTTTTATACCAACTTAAGTACCAGTGTTTAGTCTGAAATAAACATCCAAACACGCCACATTTCATGCTATATTAGCACCAAATATGCATATCTATACATGAAATAATGCGTCCAGAGCACAATATTATAAACATTTGTACACCAAAATATTGCGTCAATGAAGAGTGAGAATCCCTTTTTTTCCCTCATTATTAGGCGTATCTGTTATGGAAATGTGATATTGAATATATCCCTTGATTTTAGGAAAGTAAATATGGTATTATTTTTACACCATTTTGATAGTTACCGATTTGCCATTTTTACACATAAAATAAATTAAAAATGGTGTATTTTTAGGCCTAATCAACCATTGATTGAATAGATGGATGAATGGGATCTGGCTATATCGCCATATGGTAAGAGGTTGCCACATGAGATCCTATCCCTATATATATATATATATATATATACGGATGAGATCTCGTGTGGTAGCCTTTACTGTGGCAAAAACGGATTGATCCGATCCATCCACACCTTTTATTCAATGGTCTAGATTGCTATTAAAAATAATCGATTTATCAAGTAATTAATAGTGGAAAGGGCATAATAGTAACTAGCAAAAATGTCATAAATCACGCCCTACAATCAATGGATTGATTAATATCACGTTTCCATAATCGAAATTGTGCACCATTTTAATAGTTGAATCAGACACTCTTTAATAACCGATCAGTACGCCATTTTCTATCTAACAATGCGCCTATTGTATAACTAATTGTACATCATCTAAAGGAACTATAAAGACAAAATGGTGTAACCATCTTCCCATTTAATAACTTAATCGTGCATCATTTTATATCTAATAGTGTATCATTATATAACTAATTGTACATCATCTAAACACCCTATAAAGACAAAATGGTGTAACCACCTTCCCATAATGACACCTTACAATTATGGATGTGATAAAGATCACGTTTCCATAATCAATTATGATCATTTAATAGCCGAATCAGGTACCATTTAATAAATCGATCGTGCACCATTTTATATCTAATAAAAGCAGCATCATTGTATAACTAATTATACATCATTGTGAGTAAACCACAATCGAATGAAAAAGAGGGAACAATCGTAAAATCAAATCCCATAAAAATCGCTGGGATTGAATGGTGTACAATTAGTTTTACAATGATATTGTTCGCCTTATTTTTTAGCTTCACCGCAAGTGTACGGTGTAGTTTATAGAATATGGTTAGCAAGGTCGAATCCACAGGGACTAATAAATTAATGTACTAAGTACTGGATTATAATTGCCTTATTTTTATCTAGACGATCGAAAGTGAGTGAATTGGTTTTGTAAACTAAAGCATAATTTATCCTAAAAGAAACAAAGCAAAGAGTTGATTAAAAGATCAAGTGGATGAATGGATTCCTGGGTTATGGTTTAAGTTAATATCCCCTTTTATTATCAGATTAATCAAACCAAAGTTAAACGTATTCTACTCTATAGACCGGTCACAAAAGTAATTTACCCTCTCTCTCGAGATGTATGTAAAAGCGTTGATTGGAATATCTATGCTAGCATCTCTACTCAACATGAGATATCCAACTCCCAAAAGTTCAAAAGATTATAAAGCCTCACGAATATTCACAGACTTCTCAATCATGCAAGATATTCATGTCAAGTACTCATAGATATAGTATTGAAACTCATCGGTTATAATTATGAATCAATACATCAAACAAGTTAAACCAAACGTGTTTTGATAAAACAAGAATTAAAGCAAAGTACTTGAATAGGGTTGAAAACATTAAATTCAATTGTAATTAATCATCAAATAAAAGTATCCATTAACCTACTTCCAAATCCGGATCATAAGAAGTTTAGCTGACATAGAAAAGAAATAATCCATAGACAAATTATTAATGTTCATGTCTAACTAATTGAAAATAACGATACTATGGAACGAAAGTGAACTCGGGATGATGACGATCTCGCATCTATCTTCAATCCTCGGGTGTGGTTGCGGCTTGATTGATCTCTCCACCTTCTCGGTGGAAGATTGCTCTTTTCTCCTTTCTAGGGCAAAAATCAGCACATCCTTGTTTATGGCCGCCCTTCTCTATTTGTACTTCGTTCGGTTCGAAAAACCTAGTTCGAAATAGTCGACTGCCCGCACAACGCACGGGCCGTGCGCTAGAGCACGCCTTGACTCGGCTGGGTGCCATGTAATATGTCAACTTTTGAAGAACGCACGGGCCGTGCCGGCGCTAGAGCACGACCAGCCCGTGGCGTATGGTCAAAGGTTGAGCCCATCATATCAGGTCGACGCGACGTGCTAGGTCGACGCCCCGCCTGTGCGCACTGCTTACACTTGATACTCGACCGCTTTTTCTCCATTTTTCGCCTTCCTCATCGACTTCTTCTCGATTCAACTCCAAACTTCGTGACATTACATCAAGTATTGGCGCTTCTTTATCGCAATGCTCAATTGTTGCCAAAATGCTACAATTTATCAATCAATTCCTACAAAACGAGCAAAGCGTAATACCTTTTCCACAAAAAAGGAATAAAGCTCTATTTACTCATGTAATGCATGCATAGCAACACATTCTAGCCAAAATTAAGCCCAAAATACATGCAAATTACATGCCAATCAAACCCTAACTTAAACCGTGGATACCTCCACAACACTTTATAAACAAGACAACACAAATGGGGTAAAGAAGAGCAACTCAAGAAGACCGCATCACAATTCATGTCATTTATCCATAGACATCAAGCACAAACCAACCAAGTTTCAAATATCTAACACGAAGCTAAAGTTTATCAAGATCATGTAAACACTTCAAATCACGCCTCTCATGGATAAAGTATATACTCTACTCACTAGGATAATAAAGGACGTGTATTCGCTCAAGTCATATCAATGTTGAAGAATTACCATATGCTTGCAAATCGTCTCACATCTCCGCCACTCGATTGTATGCAATTCATAAATCAGAAAGGACTTTGCTTATGGTTGTAATGAAGGCTCTTTGGTTAAGGTAGGGAAATATGGATAAAGTGACTCAAACTTAAGCATATAGATTGGTAAGCACATTGTTTTTCTCAAACAATTATTCTTATTCGAATCAACCATGCACCCCCAATCACCTTTTATTCTATCACATATCTATTCCTCCCTTCTTTTTCATACAATTCATTCTTCTTCGCCTTACATCACAATTTCTAGCCCATATGTTACTTACGGCTGACTCACTTTTGCAGTCGTTTTTTTTTCCGACTCTTTTGTGAGTATTCTCCCTTTTTCTCCTTTTCTCCTTTTATTCCCAATCACCCAACATATACACCATTTTCTAACTTCTCGATACCCTTTCATTCACCCCTTTATTCAATCCCTTTACTCAATGCTATACGCTCAAGCTTAGGGTAACAAATATATCAAGTTAAGGTTTAAGAACTGAAATATGGCTATCAAAAATTAGGCAATAGGCTCAAATTGGCTATCTAGGGAAATCAAATATCATAAGGTAGGCAAAAGGCTTGAAAGGCTTAACAAAAATAAATAAAAAATTATTTTCATAAACTGCATACAACATATGACTTTGACGGAGATACCAGAGCAAGTTCTAGAATTCAAATCAACATGAATGACACACTCAATCTACAAACAAGATTGCATAATATGAAAGCAGTAAAGGCTCAAAAAGCTCACAGGCTTGTAAGTGCATAATTCAAAGTATATCAACCATGATTCCAATATTCACATGCTCCATATTAATTATTCTCAACCCGGTCACTCACGCTCAACACCCAATTCAAAACAACATAAACTGTTCAACAAGTGCTCCCAAGATCAACAAGCACACAATAGCGGTCAACTCACTCCCTAAACAACTAAGAAAGTAATAAACCTGCTAAAGCAATAAACGTGCTAAAAAATAAAAAATAAACATCTAATGCAATGCATCCTACATACTCTAAATGCAACTACATGAATGCAAAAACGCCACACCCTTCAATAAAATTACTACCTCTCCCCCCAAACTTGAATGAAATTATAGCGCATAGAAGAGAAAGATAAAATTTCAAAGAAAAGTGTGAAAGGACTGGATCACTTTGTGGGGGTGGCGGCGAAAAAGTGGCCCTAGGAGATATGCCATATTTGTATATGATGCATCGCCCGCAATATCTCCAACTCCCGCCGCTTCCCGGGCCTGGTACCTCACCTCCGGGCTTGGTACTTACTCGCTCTGTTCGAAAGCACAAAACTCCTCTTGGTGATGCAAGAAATTATCCTAAGATCGCTGAAATCATCCCGATGATGCCGAAAATCGTCCTATCTTGTCGCATGCTCTCCTCAAGAGCATAGAGTCTATCATGATAATCTTGTCCCCCTCACGCTCCTCACCTTGGTGGGAGCTCTCGAATGTTGGGCCTCCCTTGTGGAAGCCGTGCTTGAATCTTCCCCTCTTTGGAAGCCCCCGCTCAAAGTCCATCTCTTTGCCGATCATATTCCCTTGCCTCCATCACCAAATCCTCTTCATCGGGTAACCCCGCTACCTCATCTTTTTCTTGCAACAGTCATCCATGACCCTGATATGTGCCTCAGAGTTCATGAGCCAGTTACTTTGGTTGTCCACCACAGCTGTGAGTTGTGGGTTAGGGAGAGGGAAGGCAGGCCCGACTTTTTGTTGAAAATAGTAAATGTTCTCCTCGCCTGTTATGATCTTCATGGTGCGGAGGGCGTTCATGTTGATGCTCCAATCGCCACTATCGCTCCATTCTCGGATATCAATCCTGCATCGCCGAGCAATGGGGGTTAGCATTCCCCCAATTAGTATTGTCCCCGTGTCCTGCTTAGAAATATATACGGCGTGTTCCACAAAGTGAGCCGCCATGTTGTAAGGGGTGCGGGTGAGCATACACCAAAGTAGGTATAGCTCCCGAGCTTGCACACCCCCGTTGTTGTGTCGCGCGTAACCGAGTGAGTCACTTTTTGGATATAGCGAAGACGGGGTTTCGGATTGACGAGGCCTTTGACGTACATGCCACATATAGCATCGGGCCAGTCTCTTGTATCTCAACCAACAATCGCCTGAAATCATACTGGCTATAATTTCTTGCGCGTCCTGAAAAGGGCGTTAGATGGTACCCCAAAAATTTCATTAAGTTGGGCGGTGGTGACGTGCGCCACACGTTGCCCAATCTAAAATGGATTTTCCGAGGCTCAATATTTGCATGCATCTCGCCGATATCCGGGTGCACAAGAACTCGAGCCGCCGCCTTAAACGTTGGCCACCGCCCTTGCATGAAGCGGTCCATCCCACTCGGCCGAACATTTGCCAAACCTCCTCATGTATCCCAGGGCTTGGGTACATTCATCGTCGGGCGTATCTTGTTGGCGTGAACGAACGAGTGATCATCCTGGCCCGCTCCAAGTGATCATCGCTACCAAAATCAATCCAAGCCTCGGCTATCCTCGGATCAACCTCCCGCCATTGAGCAAAAGGTGGCTCTCTTCTCGACGCCTACCCGACCTCTTTGGTTCCTTCAAATACGCATCGATGCGAGTTAGTACTGAAAACAAATGTGAGAATTGGTACGTGCCAAGTATAACAAGAAAGAGATGAATTACATACAAAAATCCACATACGACATAGTGTCTCATCTCTACAATTTAATCCACAATTAAGCTTCCAAACCCAAATAACAATGTAATTGCGAGAGAATCCTAGTCACTAACACCCTAAACAATCGAGCTCATGTACAATTCATCAAATAATCAACCACAAACATCCGAATTCAACAACCCACAAGGTGTTCGATAAAATTCCCAATAGAAAAAATCAATCAAAATCATGGCAAAATCATCAAACATGCACCATATAATAACTCTAATCCATAATCCTCAAGAAATTCAAACAAAAAGTGCACTTCATACCTTAAATCTCAAAAATTCGGAAAGAGTTGAAAATTGAAACCCTAGGTGCCCTTCTACTCAAATCCTCACTTGAAAGCAATTTTAAAAGTGTAATTTGTGTGTGAGTAGTGTGGGAGGTGAGTATGTAAGTGAAATCCGGGAAATTTGCAAAAATTTTGAGAGGGCTTCGAGTTTGGGTGTCTGCGCGCAAGAAAGAATGAGAAGATGTGAAAAATTTGACTCCATGCGCGTCTTATATCTGTCTTAGCCGACAGGAGCACGGGCCGTACTCCAGCGCACGGGTTGCCCGTGCTAGGGGTCGAACCTCAGTTTCAAAATCCTGGGCACCGCACGGGCCGTGTGCCATGCGCACGTCCTACCCGTGCAGGGTGCCGCAAATTCTACTCCGAGGTGTTGATTCCCGCACGGGCCGTGCGCCTAGCGCACGGGCTGCCCGTACTGGGTACCGCACTTCAGCTCGTATTTGTAATTTTTTTTCTTTTTTTTAAATAGGGAAAGCAAGAAAATCTTAACCTATGAAAGCATAAAAATCCTAACTTAGAAAAGGAAAAACAAACCAAGAAAACATAGGAAGAAATAAAATAGCAAACCGTTGGGTTGCTTCCCAACAAGCGCTAAATTTAACGTCTATAGCTTGACGCCTGTTTACTCCATCACGGCTCTAGCAAAGTGAGGCATGTCACCTCTTCCTTTTGATCTCTATTGAGGTAATGCTTGATCCTCTGCCATTTACCATGAACGCTCCCCATCTCGCTTAAGAATTCCACTATTCCCTGAGGATTTAACACCTTCTTTATCACAAACGCCCCGACCATCTAGATTTAAGTTTTCCTAGAAAGAGTTTAAGACGCGAGTTAAACAAAAGGACTTGTTCACCCGGTAAAACTCTCTCTTCTTTATCATTCGATCGTGCCATCTTTTGGTTCGCTCCTTGTAGATCCAGAATTTTCATAACCTTCATCCCTAACTCCTCCATCTCATTTAAGTGCAAGAGCCTTCTTACCCGCCGCTTGGAAGTCAATATTTAACTTCTTCACACAAAACGCCTTATGCTCCAATTCTACGGGCAAGTGACACGATTTCCCGAATACTAACTGATACGGTGATGTGTCCAATGGTGTTCAGACGCAGTCCGATATGCCCAAAACGCATCATCTAACTTCATGGCCCAATCCTTGCGATTTATATTTCTTGTCTTCTCAAGATTTGCTTAATCTCGCGATTACCTACCTCGCTTGCCCGCTTGCTTGCGGATGGTATGCTAATGCCACCTTGTGCTTGACCCCATACTTCGCAAGTAAAGTGCTCATCAATTTATTCACAAAGTGTGACCCCCGCCGCTAATCAAAGCTCTCGGTTCCAAATCGAGTGAATATATTTTTCTTTAGAATTTGAGCACTACTTCACATCATTGGTTTGTGCTTTAATCGCCTCAACCCATCGAGAAATGTACTTCACGCAAGTAGAATGTACCGATAACCCAAAGAAGATGGAAAGGGACCCGTAAAGTCGATCCCCATACGCCAAAGAGCTCGACTTCCATCACATTGGTCATGGGCATCTCATGTCATCTCAAGATGTTCCCCATCCACTCGGCACTGTCCACATCACGCACATATAGATAGCAATCATTAGATAACGTAGGCCAAGATAAACCACTTTGCAATACCTTTGTCGCCGTCGTGTCGATCAAGGCCGAAGTGTCCCCGGAAGGTAAAGAATGGCACTCGTTGTAGAACTCCTCCCACTCTTCTTGAGGCACACATCGTCGGATGATAGTGTCTGCGCACCTCTTAAAGAGCAAGGGGTCGTCCCACATGTAGAACTTGACATCATGGAGGAACTTCTTCTTTTGATAGGACGATAAATCTGGAGGCATGACCCCTACTACCAAATAATTAACAAAATCCGCATACCATGGGAATTTAGCCTGTAACATTAAAGTTGCTCATCAGGGAACTCCTCCTTAATTGCCTCTGTGCCCTCTTTCTCATCTTTCTTATACTCCAACCTGGACAAGTGATCTGCTACCACGTTCTCGCAACCCTTTCTATCTCGAATTTCCACATCAAACTCTTGCAACAAAAGGATCCACCGAATCAATCTCGGTTTGGCATCCTTCTTGTCGAATAAATATTTGATTGTCTCGTGGTCGGTGTGGACTATCGTCTTAGTTCCAATCAAGTAAGATCGAACTTATTGAATGCAAACACAATTGCCAACATTTCTTTTTCTGTGGTGGTGTAGTTTTGTTGGGCGCTGTCTAAAGTTCTGCTCGCATAATAGATGGCTCTGAACAACTTGTCTCTTTTCTGGCCCAAAACAGCCCCAACTGCAAAGTCACTGGCATCGCACATCAGCTCGAATGGCTTACTCCAATCCGGAACTACAAGAATTGGTGCTGTAACCAAAGCCTTCTTCAGAATCTCAAAAGCCTGCAAACAATCATCGGAAAAATTGAAAGCAATATCTTTTTCAAGTAATTGACTCAAAGGTTTAGTGATTTTAGAAAAGTCACGAATAAACCTTCCGTAGAATCCTGCGTGCCCCAAAATGCTTCTAATGGCCTTCTCGTTTGTTGGAGGTGGGAGTTTCTCAATTGCAACGATCTTCGCTCTATCAACTTCTAAACCCGCAAAAGAGACCATCACATACCATGAAATGGCACTTTTCCCAATTTAAAACAAGGTTAGTCTCCTCGCATCTCTGCAAAACTAGAGAAAGATTATCCAAGCAATGATCAAATGAGTCTCCAAACACAGAAAAATCATCCATAAAAACCTCTATTATTTTCTCAATGAAATCATGAAAGATAGTCATCATGCATCGCTGAAAAGTTGCGGGTGCGTTACATAGTCCGAATGGCATTCTGCGAAATGCAAACGTACCATATGGGCATGTAAATGTCGTCTTCTCTTGGTCTTCCGGTAATCATGATCTGGTTATACCCTAATAACCATCGAAAAACAGAATAATCATATCCGCCAAGCGATCTAACATCATGTCAATAAAGGGAAGGGGAAAGTGATCTTTGCGAGTAGCATCATTCAACTTCCTATAATCGATGCAAATACGCATCCAAGAACTACTCTAGTTGCAATAAGCTCATCACTTTCGTTTCTAACAACAATACCCCTTTCTTCTACCACTTGCACCGGACTTACCTAAGAACTATCGTAAATAACATATATGATTCCAACATCTAACCATTTTAAAACCTCTTTTCTAACGACCTCTTGCATTATAGGGTTTAATCTTCTTTGATTTTGCACCGAAGGTTTATAGACATCTTCCATTCTAATTTTATGCATTACAATCGATGGATTGATGCCTTTTAAATCAGAGATTGACCAACCTATCGCCGACTTATGTTTTCTTAACACCCTAAGCAATTTATCGAGCCGAATCAAGTTAAAAGAGATGATACGATTCACGGACTCGTGTTCTTTGCTCCAAGGAATGCATATTTGAGATGCTCGGGCAATGGTTTGAGTTTTGGTTCGGTGGGCTCTTGGATGGACACACGGGCTACCCGTGCTCAGGGGCACGGGCCGTGCTCTCTTCAGGTGTCTTATCTTTTTCTTCGACATTAGGTACATGCTGCCCATGCTCAGACACACGGGCTGTGCTCTCTTCAGGTTTTCCATCTTTTTCTTCGACTATGCGCACGACCTGGGCGTGCTCTGTAGCGCGGGCCGTGCGCTCCTATAGAATGGACTCCCACATGTTTTTCTGCGTGTGCGCGCCTCTTGCACTTCTCGATAGCTCCTGCATGTTATCTAAAGCACAAACGCAGTCATACAAGTCTTGGTTATCATAATCAATCATCATATTTGATGTTGAACACGAATGTGTCAAACCAAACTCTAAATCATCCCTAAACAATGTATGATCCGCATACTCATCAATGCAAGATTCAACTACGTCTATGAAATTACAATTTTCAACACCATCATGAAATTAAAGTGCCTTATAGATAGTAAATAAAACATGCTCATCGTTAACCCGTAACGTGAGCTCTCCTTTGCACATCTATCAAGCCTTCCCCTAGCTAGAATGGACGCCCAAGTATCAACGGGGACGCCCTTGTCCTCCTCCATATCCATCACCAAAAATCCACAGGAATATGAATTTATCTACTTTGACGAGCACATCCTCGATGATTCCCTTCGATACGTGAGTGATCGGTCCGTGAGTTGTAAGGTGACCGTAGATGGCTTCACCTCTCCCAATCCAAGTTGCCTGAAAATGGACAAGGGCATCAAGTTAATACTCGCTCCTAAATCACAAAGTGATTTCTTAAAGAAAACATCACCAATAGCACAAGGGATAGTGAAACTCCCCGGATCTTTTAGTTTCTGTGGTAGTTTCCTCTGGATTATCGCACTACATTCTTCTGTCAGATTGACTGTCTCGAAACCAGTCATCTTTCTCTTCTTTGACATACCATCCTTCAAAAATTTAGCATGATTGGGCATTTGCTCCAATGCGTCTGCAAAAGGAATGCTAATATGCAATTTCTTAAAAATATCCAAAAACATAGCAAATTGGGCATCTAACTTTTTCTTTTGAAAACGTTGGGGAAAAGGAAGGGGAACATTAAGTTTAGAAATATCAGGGTTAGAGAAAGATTTAAGCTTCTCAATCCCTTTTTGTTCAGCAAGATGATCCTCAACTCCTTCCTCGGCCTCAACATCTCCATTTGCTTCAGTTTTCGCATCTCCCGGCGTAATGATCGCTGTCCCTGAAGGGCGCATGGGCTGTCGTGCGGTGGCGCACGGGCCGTGCTCCCCTGCGTCTGTTCAGCAAGATCGAATCCACAGGGACTAATAAATTAATGTACTAAGTACTGGATTATAATAGCCTTATTTTTATCTAGACGATCGAAAGTAAGTGAATTGGTTTTGTAAACTAAAGCATAAATTTATCCTAAAAGAAATAAAGCAAAGAGTTGATTAAAAGATCAAGTGGATGAATGGATTCCTGGGTTATGGTTTCAGTTAATATCCCCTTTTATTATCAGATTAATCAAACCAAAGTTAAACGTATTCTTCCCTATAGACCGATCACAAATGTAATTTACCCTCTCTCTCTCGAGATGTATGTAAAAGCGTTGATTAGAATATCTATGCTAGCATCTCTACTCAACATGAAATATCCAACTCCCAAAAGTTCAAAAGATTATAAAGCCTCACGAATATTCACAGATTCTCAATCATGCAAGATATTCATGTCAAGTACTCATAGATCTAGTATTGAAACTCATAGGTTAGAATTATGAATCAATACATCAAACAAGTTAAACCAAACGCTGCGTTTTGATAAAACAAGAATTAAAGCAAAGTACTTGAATAGGGTTGAAAAACATTAACTTCAATTGTAATTAATCATCAAATAAAAGTATCCATTAACTTACTCCCAAACCCGGAATCACAAGAAGTTTAGCTAGACATAGAAAAGAAATAATCCATAGACAAATTATTAATGTTCATGTCTAACTAATTGAAAATAACGATACTATGGAATGAGTGAACTCGGGGATGATGACGATCTCGCGATCTATCTTCAATCCTCGAAGGTGTGGTTGCGGTCTTGATTGATCTCTCCAATTCTCCGGTGGAAGATTGCTCTTTTCTCTCCTTTCTAGGGCAAATATCAGCATATCCTTGTTTGTGGACGTCCCATCTCTATTTGTACTTTGCTCGGGTCGAAAACCTAGTTCGAAACAGGTCAAACTTTGTTTTCCCGCACAGGCGCATGGGCCGTGCCCTAGAGCACGCCCATCCCATGCTGGGTGCCGCAGAATATGTCAACTTGCTGAAGAACGCACGGGCCGTGCGCTAGAGCACGACCAGCCCATGCGTATGGTCGAAGGTTGAGTCTCACTGTTGGCTGGCGCACGGGCCGTGCTAGGGTCGCACGCCCTGCCCATGCGCACCTGCTACACTTGATACTCGGCCATTTTTCTCCTTTTTTCACCCGATTCGTCTGACTTCTTCTCGATTCAAGTACAAACTTCGTACATTACGTCAAATATTGGCGGTTCTTTATCGCAATGCTCCGAATTATTTCCAAAATGCTACAATTTATCAATCAATTCCTACAAAATGAGCAAAGCGTAATACCTTTTCCACAAAACAGGAATAAAGCCCTATTTACTCATGTAATGCATGCATAGCAACACATCCTAGCCAAAATTAAGCCCAAAATACATGCAAAATACATGCCAATCAGATACAATGTTAGATATAAAATAGTGTACATCCAGTTATTAAATGGTGTACAGTTCAACTATTAAAATGGTGCACAATTCAGTTATGGAAATGTGATATTAATCAATCCCTTGATTGTAGGGGCGTGATTTATGGTATTTTGCTAGTTACTATTATGCCCTTTCCACCTATTAATTAATTGATAAATCAGTTATTTTTAATAGCAATCTAGACCATTGAATAAAAGATGTGGATGGATTGGATTAATCCATACTGCCACACGGTTAGTCCCCTGCCATATTTGATCCCACCCTATATATATAAGCTATATATTAGTGTATTTGTATCAAATTGTAGTATATTTATGTATAATTATATACTGGCATATTTAATTATTTTTACTAATTTATTGTGGGTATATTATCCAATTTACTTAATAGTTTAACACATCAAATATTTCTTGTTATTTATTTGTTTGTATTCTTAGACCTTAATTGTCTTTTATTATAGATGTAAATTACATAATGAGATTTGTGTTGGAGAATTTGTGAAATTGAAGATTGAAATGTTGATTTTTATTTTTTTTGACAACTGAAATGTTGAAGTTATATCTATTAGATTATACTATTATATGTTATTGAAGTTGTTATAACATTCAATTAAAACAACAACATGTCATTAAATTTTTAGTTATCGAATTTATAAGTTTGTTTTTGCTCATTTTGATTATTCTACATATCATTCTTGCCCGCAAAACCGGCCGAAACCGTTAAAACCCGCATATTTGTTTTATTCTAAAAAACCACGACTTAAAATTAAATTTGTGGCAGAACCGCACTTAACGATTCATTTTGAAAATATTGAAAAAATCGCCCAAACCGCACATGATCACCCCATTCAGACCATCTTTAAAATTTTATTTAACATGAATAATAGAACGAAATCGGAATAATATTTACTCACTTAAAATCCTACCCCAATCTTGGATAGGTCCACCATCAATATCAAATTGTTTAATGTTCCATAGTGATGTTGCTGTTTTTGGCAGATCACTCCAAATCAACTGGGTTGACCAAAATTCTCTTCCCGAGAGGGGAGTCTTCACGTCAATCCTCTTTCCGAGAGGGAGTCTCGCTTCTTCCTCTTCCCGAGAAGAAAGTTTTCAAGTCTTCTTCTCCGAGAGCTGAAAGATTTTTCAACTAGGAACTTGTCTGCACACACGCGCAAATGTTAGGGGCCCCGGGTTGTCCCAGGGAGGCCCCTCCGACGCTCAAGTCAGCACGATGAAGAGAGAATAAATAGTAAACAAATACTCAATAATAATGCATAGGAGGATTTTGAATTAATTAACTTACAGATAATAGAAAGGACCTTTTTATACCTGGGAGATGGGCCCCGTGGACCATGTAGGAGAATTTGGCCGATGGGCCAGTTTGCGTAGGAGAAATTGGCCGATGGGCCAGACCCAGACACCATTGGGCCGGTTTATTTATTAAGAGCCTATTGGGCAATTAATATTAAATAAACATATATAAAATAAATTATATAGTTATTAATTACATACCATTTTTGTCCCCAACATAAGCCCTCGACTCCGTCTTTGTGGAGGGATGAAGTAGTGGAGCTAATCCGGTGTAGAAATATCTGGCTTGTCTTGTTGTATATCTTGTCTTGTCTTTGGAGAATCTTTAACCACTTTGCATAAGGACACTTGGAGGGAAAGCTTGGGACCAAATATTCCAAAGGTAAATTTTCTCTCTCTACCTTTCAACTTTGAATTTTTTTCCTTTGTAGAAGACTTAGGAAATTTCTTAAAAGTGAGAGGTGAGGTGAGACTTGAGGTGAGAGTTAAGGTGAAACTTGAGGTGAGAATCCATGGAGAGTTGGAGTGCATCAAACAGAGAGAGAGAGAGAGATGAGAGCACCTTGAGCCATATAGGGCACCCTGGGTCGCCTCCCCGGAGTGGGCAAGGGCGCCCTCCACGGTGGAGGAGGGCGCGCCCCTAGGGGGGCATCCCATGTCCCCCGGGTCCATTTTTCTTCCCATTTTTCTCGGTCTTCCCCTGAGTTTTCATATATTTCAAGCCATATCCTGGGTTCTGGTACTTCTTACGTCTCTCTTGGAGGTCAAGGTGTTACGGGGCGTTCTGTTTTCTAGTTCAGTCATTCCATGTCCACTTTTATCCACAGAGTTTGATATTTCTCCCCTTGCTCTAGAGTTGTGCTTCGATGGTGAAGGAGAGGTGGAGCTTGAGCCGGATTCGAGCTCAAGTGATGAGTCTTCTGAGGTGGAGTCCAAAAAAGATAGTCTTGAAGAAATCCGCCCCACCAAGTATCATTATAGACCTCCCTCCTGGGAGTCGGGCAGTTGTTCCGAGGAGAGTTGGTCAGTCGAGTGTCCTCTGTTTGTCTTTGTAGGTTGCAGGAGTGGCTTGAGCTTTCTTCAACGTTTGTGATGTTGGCCCTGGGTTTGGGTTACATGATCACTCATCCACCCGATGGCTTTATCATAGTGTACCTCTACAACTTCTCTGTTGGCTTCGTGCTACCTCCGGACACTTTCCTCATCTCGATCCTTAGGTCCGTGGGAGCATGCGTTGGTCAGTTGATTCCCCAGGCTTATCCATGTATACGAGGCTATTAGCATGTTATGCGGCAGTTTGGCTTGACTCCGACTATAGATGGATTTCATTATTTGTTCTATGCCAGGGAGTCTCCTGGCGACACCTTCTTCCACTTTTTCTCACATCCCCAGTGTAAGTTTCTTGATGGATTCCCTTCTCCTGGGATGTGGAAGGAGGATTTTTTCTATGTGAGGGATAATGTTTGGGAGCTTCCTCACGAGTAGGTTTTAGAGGTTATGACTACCCGAGGTACTCCCGCTTCCCGGAAGAAGATGGCGGAAGCTTATAGGTTTTGGGGCTTGTTTAAAAATCTTCTAAATGTTAGGGAGTTCTTGGGTATCCCATCTTTCTTTACCTCTTTACATTGCTTCCCTCTTTACTTTTACATTTTGACTACTTCCATTTTTGATGTTATTTCTTTTTGCTTTTCGTAAAGAGAGCTAAAATATTATGGAGTTGATGGCCTTTAAGAAGAAGAAAAATTAGAAGACCAAGGGAAAGTCTCACGCTCGGTAGCGGAGCTCGAGTGTCCCGCCCGGAGTGAGAGGTCGCACCCTCTCCCCAGGAGAATGATAGGCGCCTTCTCATCAAGAGGGTGATCGATCGCGCCTCATCGCCAGAGAGTGATATGCATCCAGACTTGTTGTCATAACCCAAAACTTTTCATATTTATTTACATGATTTATATCATTCATAAACATAATTACATGCATTTTAATATTTCATATTGACATTAGAATACATGAATAATCTTGATATTTCAATTTTTAGTTTAATTATGTTAGATAACTACTTGTGCACTATTTAAAGAAATCGGGTAATAAATATTTTGAGTGTATAAAGTAGAGTTAATTGCATCTACGGTTCCATAGGATTTTCTTCATTACAATTCTAGTCCACGTTTGCAATAGTCCCATAGGATTAAGATTGTTGCAAAAGAAGTCCCGAGATCTTAAATTCAAAGATATTTGGTCCCATAATTTTCAAGGGTTGCATCTTCGGTCCCAAAATAATTCATTTTACATTTTACCCAATTTGCCTTAGTATGGTTGGCATAAAATGGTATCGTGAGCCTAGGTTTATTAAGAACTTTTGGTTATATTTATTAGATTTATGTAATTAACAATTGGTGAGGAGAAATTACTCCGAGATTATGGATCCGAACCGATGTCCGAGATGTACCCTTACAGACATATTGTCAAAATATTGACGATGTATGCACAAGAACACCTTGACCAGGTTTCATATCGGGAATACCAACATGAAGAAAAAGAACAGGCAGAGCCGACGGGAAACCTTAAGGTAATGCAAAATGCGAGCAGAATATTATAGCGCTTCCGATGCTTAACTGCACTTATATGTTCACTTGATGAACCTTCAAGAAACGGTTCATGAAAATTCTCATCGAAACAATGATTCCCGATGGAGTACCCGAGTGGAATGAGATACTTCCAGACAAATCTAAGTTCTCCGAAGATCTTAGAGAAGTCCGTAAGACGGGTGCGTAATTATGGCAACCGCCATATTCATCTACCAAAGACAAGTTCATCGATCCGAACTGGATGGAGACGATGGTGAAATATCGAAGAAACTCTTGAAATCCTTCATGATATTCAAACGAGTCAAGAGCTTGGAGAATGAAAGGCGAGTTCTTCCTGAGGAAAGAAACGTATAGATTTCGGGACAAGACTTATTTACACCAAAAAGGAAACCAACCAAGTTATACGAAAAATAACAGATAAGGAGAAGCTCATTGCTCTAATCAAAGGAAAATCCATCAAAAATTAAAAAAAATGGATATGGAAAAGATAAATCTTAAAGATATACATGACCTTGCAGAATCCTTCGCAGGATTAGGAATTGTGGATTTAAAGATGAACACAGGAGATGGAACATTGGTCACCTATGATCCAGCAGGAAGACCAATTCCACCACCACCACCAGTTAAACCTAACGTCGAAGAAAATAATGGTTCGAATCATGGAGCTCGGGGCGAAAGGATGCCACACGCTGGGGATTTCACGACCGAGAGTCATCTACTTTCAGGGATAGGAGGTCGAAACCCTCTTGCAGGAACTCGACAACCTACCGGAAGGCCGAATGTTTATCAGACGCCTTATGGAAGATCGCACCTCAACCCAATACATCCATATGGGTTGATGTTACATATGGACATCCCGATTTTAAAAATAGAGAAGTTCTCATTGATGAATGGGCTTGACTATGAGAATTTCAAATAGAAACCTCGATCTTACAAATGATTCATTCATTTTACTCCTTGAAATGAGTCTTGAAGGATCGGTGAAGATTGCCTGGTATATGACCAATGCTAATACAAAAGGTTCGGTCACATCAGGAGAATCACTTAAAGAAATTGTCAATAGTATGGCAAAACTATTCAAAATCCAAATTCATCGGCACAAAAGTTATTTCGAGGGATTAGAGGATGAAAAAGAAAGAGATATAAACAAGCCCTCTATAGCTTGAGTTACATGATATTTGTCATATTGATGAATATATCAAGTTGTTCACCGAATACCGTGGAAATCCAAGATTGAAGAAAAGGAAGTTGCACACTATTCTTTGCCAAGATTCCGAGTTCCCGGAGAGAAATGTTTATCGGGAATACAAGGATGGAGCAAAAGTAAAATCGTGGCCAAAAATGTCTTTCCTAAAGGCCAAGTTATCTCAATGGTGTTAGCAAGCAACTCAGACAGAATTACAAGAGATTAAGAGGAATTAACAAACCAGTCCCTCTATGTTGCGTGGACAATGACATCCCAACAATTGTGGGAGGTCAACCAAGCGACGAAAGAAGAAGAAGGAGCGAAGCCATCCATACCGCCGAGGAAGCAATAACAAAAGAAGCAGGTCTTCATGGAGACCTAGAAGGTTTTGGTCAAAACAAAAGCCCGGTTACAAACGGGCAAAGACCGGACTGCAAGCAGAGTAGAGCCTCTTCATCGGGTCTAATCAAGCAAGTACCAATGAGAACATTAGGAAGAAGAGAACTTTCAGCGTGCTCACACCAGAGCAAATAAAAGTTTCAAAGACTATAATTGCTGGACATGCGGAGCAAAAGGGCATATCTCAACGGATTGCCCAAATAATCAAAAACAAGGAGTCGACAGACTTCGAGGCCACACCGTAAATCGAGGAAGCTGTCTATTATCAAGATCTTATACAGTGTATCAATTTGAGGATATACCCTAAGATGAAAGCATCTATGAAGAAGAGATCTATTCTCGACGATGGAAGTGACTCAACTCGAATCGAGTGAAGAAGAAATTCTTCACAGATCGGGAGGATATGTCAGATTCCTCTCTCACACTACGGTTTCTCATAAAACTCTTATGAGAATCATGAAGGAAGATCCAAAGCTTCAAGTCTATGATGGATTTACAATTGGAGCTATGGAAAAGCATTGGATAAAATTGGGTTTCATAACAAAAAACACCAAATTATCCACAGGGTAACAACCGGAGAATTTGCTATTCCGATGGAGTTTACCGAACTCGATCAAGATGCGCTTGGTCCCTATTAAAGAAATTCAGAGATCAAAAGCGAGTTAAAAGAAAAGTTGCAAATACGCTCTCATGGATTCATATTGGAGCCATAAGAGTCATCATTAAAGCAACATTCAAAGAAGGGAATAGACCCTATTCGATCACATACAAGATATCCTATGCTCTCTCTCGAAATACACATCATTCAAGTATTCTTGAGAAAGGAATTTATTGAAGTCCCAAGGATTTTCGAGGACTTTGCCAGGGTGGTTTTACCGAGATTATTAAGTCTCCAACTACCAAGGAGATCGATATGAAAATACAAGATCAACCCGCCTTCAACAAAAGCCAAGTCTTAGAGTTGAGCGAAGAAGGATGTCTTTCCAACATGACAGAATGACGAGTAGCAATTTGGGAAGAAAGGAGACCATACGCGATTCAAATATCCCGATGTTTTCAAAACAAAGGAGAGCCGAAATGTCAAGAAGGATGGCGAGAAGTTGAAGTAATATTCGACATCACTCAAAAGGATAATATTTTTCCTTGTGATGTTTTATATTATCTCCAACAACCAATAGTTAGACGGTGTCAAGGAAACCTGAAGATAGGTGAAATTGAGCCGACTATCACAGAGTTGCAGAAAAAATCCCGAAACAATTAATACCGGAAATTGAATTTCTTGAGGATCATAAACCTTGGGAAAGATTACAAGACGGAATGGAGTTCACAGTGGCTAATAAGAGATACAGAATCAGATGACCACTAGTCCATTCTCCATATACATTTCTATTGGAATGTTATATGCTGAATATAAAGCCGAGTATTTCACCGCCTATATTGATTCAGGAACCGAAATATGTACTGCAAAGCCGGATGTTTTTCCTAAAGAAATTGGAGAAGATTTACCAGCTATTGCAGGAAGAGATTTCTCTAAAAGAATTCTTATTCTTAATAGAGGAATTAAACAAGCAGAAATCATGATCGGAGGCGCAGGAGGTACCCCATGGTACAAAGTGAAGACGCCACCAATCTATTTCCATGATACAAGAGTAGATGTGTTGTTAGGAAATAATTTCCTACAAACATTCAAGCGATTTACACAGGAAAATGAGACAAGGAGACTTATTTTCACAACATTATGTGATCATAAGATTATTGTCCAGAGACTGCGGGAAGCATTTTATAGAAAAATGCCTATTAATTTTCGCAGCAAGCGTGGTGATGAAGCCAAATTTCGAAATCCAAAAATGGCGGATAAAAGAAGATTTGGTGATGCCTTATTATCCTTTCGACAATATGGTTCGAAGCAAAAAGATACAAAAAGATTGGATAATAACTTGTATTCAATCAGAATACAAGGAGAAGAAAGAGTACCTCCAGAGGCTATTGCAGAATTGATGATGAGCCTAATGGAGAAGCCACAGAGTGATGTTACCATAGAAGATCAAATATCACTCGAGGATATCAAGAAGAAGATCCAAATGAATTATAATGAAGATCCTTTGGCATGGTGGGACAAGAACGAGCTTAAAGTTTCCTTAAAGGTTAAACCAGGAAAGGAGTACGAGTTCGTAAGATTCAAACCAATCCTTATGAATCAGGAGGATCGTGAGGATATGCAGAAGATACTTAAGGAACATTTGGACCTTAAGTTGATTTCACCAGGAGTTTCTCCATACAAAGAAGCCCCGTGATTCTTAGTCAGAAACCATGGAGAAATCAAAAGAGGAAAGCCAAGACTTGTTATTAATTGCAAAGGAATTAATAACATCCTGGAGTTCGATGGATACTATATCCCGAGCAGAGAACATCTGGTTAACTGCATCAAAGGTGCCAAGATATTCTCAAAGTTCGATTGCAAGTCTGGATTCTACCAGATTAAGATGGAGGAAGAAAGTAAGAAGTTTACAGCTTTCTCTACACCACATGGACACTATATTTGGAACGTGATGCCTATGGGATTGGCTAACGCACCCCAAATGTATCAAAGAAAGATGGATAATCTCTTCAAAGATTATTTCAATTTCATGTTCGTATACATTGATGATATTCTTATCCCTTCAAAGAACATGAAGGAGCACCTCAAACATTTGGAGATATTTTCAGATGTGTGTCACAAAGAGGGATTAGTGCTTTCGGAAAAGAAGGCGGTAATCGCAACAAGACAGATTGAATTCCTCGGAATTAAAATCGATGAATCTGGAATTATTCTACAGAATCATATTGTAGAAAAGATACAGGGATTTCCAGATACACTGAAAGACAAGAAACAACTTCAGAGTTTTCTTGGAGTTGTTAATTTTGCCGGAATGTTTATTAACAATCTGGCATATTACAGGAAGGTGTTTAGCCCATTGCTTAAAAAAGATGCAGTATTCAAATGGGAAGATGAACATCAAGAAGGAATTAAGCAACTTAAAGAAGTTTGTAAAAAGCTTCCAAAACTTGCGATTCCCCAAGACGAGGACAAACTGTTCTTTACACAGATGCCAGTGATGATTGGTGGGCAGCAGTTCTTACTAAGGTCACACCAAACGAGGAAGTGCCATGCAGATATTGCAGTGGTTTATTCACACCCAGTGAAGCAAACAGATGGCATATCAACGAGAAAGAATTCTTTTGCGATGAAAAGGCTTTTAAAAAATGGCCTCTATTTTTACCGGCTAAAAGTTTACTTTAAAAATTGATAATTCAAGTGTCAAGGCTTTTCCGAAAAACAAAATTGAATCAAAACCAGAGAAAAGGCTCGATTATTTGATGGCAAGATGAATGTCAATATTATGATTATGATATTGTCATTATAAAATCTCATGAAAATATTCTTGCAGATGTTTTGACACGAGATGGAGGACGCGTTGCGACGAGATCCTTAAACGAGTAAGACATCTCAGGGAAAACCTGGAGAGTCTAGAATGAGATTTTGGGACGTTATGTCTCAATGCGTGTTCTTGGGACGACTTTCAACAGTGACCAAATCTATTTCTAGTCAAATACGAGGATGTCGCCACTCACTCAAGGATAATTGTTCTTAGACTCGCAAGGGCCTCTCCTCCGTGCTTCATCTCCTACGATGCAAAAAGGGGCGAATAGAGAACGGGCTCTAACCCGGGCGTTATGGATTCAAGTACCATAATCACAAATGTTGCGGTGATGCATCCCCGAGGTGTACAAATCAGAATGAATGTTGAAGCTCGGTGTCACAACCCGAGTCTTCAAGTCAACCCAAAGATCTCTGGGGTAAAAGAGGGAGAGTTGAATCTTAGGCCACAGACAGGCAAATCTAAGGTCCAAACTGACGAAATTAAGATTTCTCCAATGCAGGTATATCAAAGACAATGGGAGAAATTGGTTACAAAAAGAGGTATCAACCCAGAAAAAACAATAGTTGATATCCCAGGCAAGTACCCCAGAGTTTGGATGAAACCTGGAAGTCATCCAAATGAAGTTCAAGAATGGTATACTTTTGGAGCTTTAGCTTCAATTTATACTGTATCACCCGGATTCCCAGAAATTTCAAAATTACCGAAATGGATTGGGGAAGCAGTTCACGAGACTTGGGCCAATAATCCACATTTGGCCAGAGGAGATATTTTGGAACTGTATTTTATCGATCGACTCCCGAACCAAATAAGAAAGGTTTTAATTAAGCTTTTCATTTCATCAAGCTAAGAAGACCGGATGGAAATGCCTTAAAATATATCAAGGCAGCTTCACCAAAAGAAGGACCAGTGTTAGTAGGAGCAATTTCCGAAGACGAAGCTTCTACACGACGAGCATGGGGTCTTTGGGCTTGTCTAACAGAAATGGACAAAGTCAAATATCCGTTTAAGTTTTTCCAGAATTCAGCAAATGGATATTTCCTACTGAATTCAATGACTGGATCAACAACAGGATTCGTAGAAGATCTTTTCGAGACGAAGAGAAGAATTCTCTGGGAAAACAAGATTCCAGCGAGTAAAGAAACTTACCGGAAATTCTGTAACATGGCGCATGTTGGCCGTTGGATCGACCGGAGCTGTCAAGCATGCCCCGAAAAAAAAGAACCCGAGTTTGGGAAAGGATTCCGACCCAAACCCGACCGACAAGATCACGCAGCTGGAAAGGACAAGGGCCCAGCTTACAAGATGCGTTATCCTCGGGGACCACGCAAACCAAATTTTTAAAAGATTCCCCGACAAACATCACATGGGCTGAGTCACGCGAAAGAAAAAGAAAAATAGCTGGCGAGGCAATAATGTGGGATATGACGTAAGCAGTGACGTCATAGATATCAGCAAGATTTGAAGTCCGCCTTTGAAGTCCGGACTTACCTCTATAAAATGCAGGATTTGAAGGAAGCTGGGGACATCGAACATTTTCCATAGTTTTCTTATAATAAAGTCTGAGAGAAAAATTTGTAATATTTTGAGTGTTTTAGTTTTCAAGTTTTTATGTGTTTTCGAGTGCAAGCCTCATACATGAGAGGCTAAACAAGTATTCTCCTCCCAAAAGGAGATTACTAATGTAATAAATATTTCTAAGTTCTTAATAAAAAGGGGCTTTCTGCTTCAACATGTCTTCATAATGTTCTATTAATTTATCCCGTTTAAAGATTACTTGTACGCCTGGAGTAGGAAACGAACCAAGGCTATCTTGCTAAACGATTCTTTGAAGGAGTCGGATAACTTGCGATCATCTTCCCGAGGTGAGGTTGAATGTGAGTAGTTGTTTGTAAAAAGATCCTCAAAGGGGGCATGAATTTTCCGACCTATGGCTTTGCAAGCCATCTCACTCGATGCTGTTTCGATCAAAGAAGGTATGAATTTTTAAGGGATATTTTAATTTTACGGAAGCATGTTGGGCCTGATATGGTCGTAATGGACTATATCCATTTATGTTAATAAACTTAGGCAAATTGAAGTATGTATACATGTTTGTAAAAATTTTACAGTATATGCCCCCGTTAAGTTTATAAGTGAAAACCTGACATGATCCATTTAAAACCTCTGAATAAGACTGGATCTAAGTAGGTGTAACAATGCCACGAAACAAAACAGGTGTCAGAAAAAGAAAGCTTTTACAATATGTGATACATTGAAAAATAGGGTAATTTGGGACTTGCATGACAAACTTTATAAACTGTGGGACTATTTATGCATATCTCTAAAACTGTAGGACTAATAGTGCAACATCTGAAAACAGTGGGATGATAAAAGCAAAGTACGGGACTATTGCTGCAATAGGCCTAATCTGGGGACTGAGGGTGCAATTGTCTCGTATAAAGTACAAATATATGTTGAGTATATATTTTTAAATACATGTATAGATAATTAATTGTTAATCATAAGTTGAGGGATCAACATGTTTTTTAAACACACTTTAGGTACTAAAGTGCAATTTTTGAAAACCTTGCATTATTGCTCTCTTAATAACAATAATTGGTAGCCATGTGATTACTAATTTGCATCTGGAAGTTTCACACAAATGATAAGAAAAGACAAAACAAATCAAAGAACAAAGATAAAGTGAAAGGAAAGAAAACCCACCCGTAGCTCATTTCTTCATAAAAAAAATCCAAAGATTCTTCTAACTTTTCTCTTGATTCTTATTTAGAAAAACAATATTTCATACATATCTTTGTTTAAGAAAGATAGATCCTCAACTAATTGGTAAGTTTATCTAGTTTTTGTTAATTTTTATTAAATAAACATTTGATAGTATATATAGTCATAGTTGCAGATTTTGTTTCTTTAATATTTCAATACATGTAATATAATGGTGAGATATTAAATATATGTTCATAGGAATGTTTATATATGAGTTAAGTTTATATTTGTGAGTTTGGAGAAGTTAAAAATCGGCGTTTTTAACAGAATATGACAATTTTTTTCTTACACAATTGAAAAAAAAAGAACAATTTAAATTTATAATAAAAAACGGTGACTCAATTGCCGACTTTTAAAAGAATCGGCTCTCTAATGGCCGTTTCTTACCAAAAACATTTTTTTGGGCCCATTGCCGCATGAATTTCAGAACCTTTGCAGATTATTTTTTTTAATATGAAAAGTTGACAAAAGTCGGTCAAGTACTTGACCGACTTTTGCTGCTTTTGGGTAAATTTTGCAGAAACTCGATAGATTGTTGCAGAGATTAGAATTTTTTTTTTGACGACCCAGAGTATCACCACACCAACCGGGGGCACAGACTCCACACTTTCTTCAGACTATGGGACATCCGTCCTTCCCAAGGATGGTCCTAATCTCTGGAGGAGGAGGGACAAGCTCCAACCCCTCACTCCGCGATAGTCAAAGTTTGAACCCAAGACCTTTAGAGATGAGAGATCATTTTGATTATTCTACCACGTACAAACATTTCTTTTATTTAAATGTGTAACTTTTAGTCTACATTTTAGCATGTATAATATTTAATCTAATTTTTAGTTTAATTTCACATGAGAATTATAATTAGTTTAATAAATTTGAGATTAAGTGCATATGTTCAGTAACATATGATAATGCAGTTTTTTCCAAAAAAAAAAACTAATATATTGAGGATTTTCACAAAATTATGTACAAATTAAATGAAAGTGTTGAGGGGCAAAAACAACATTTAATTACTAAATATATAGTTTGGTTTAAATATTAATTTAATATTAATTGTCCAATGGGCTCTTAATAAAATAACACGGCCCAAATGAGTCTAGGACTGACCCATAGGCCGATTTCTCCTACACGGATCGGTCCATAGACCGATTTCTCCTACACGGCCCACATGGCCCATCACCTAGGTATAAAAAGATCCATCATATTCATTTGTAAGTACATTCTCACAATATGTCTCATAATTACTCTTATGTATTTAATTCAGTAGTCGTTTATTGTCTTAGAGGGTATTTGGCTAAGCTTATTTAAAAGATCTTATAAGCTTCTACATCTTATAAGCTGTTTTTAGAGCTTATAAGATGTTAGATCTTATTTTAAAAATAAGGTGTTGAAATGTTTGGATAAAATAAGATGGTGTAACTTTTAAGATGTTAGCAGTGGCAATTTTGTAATTAAAATAGTCAAAATTAAAGAAGGTTGTTGAAATAAGATCTTATTTTGAAAATAAGTTGGGGTTCCTCTGCTTTTTTTAAAACAGCTTATAAGCTCCTGACATCTTATTTTGTGAGCTTATAAGATCTTTTTCTAAAAAAAATACCAAACAAATGTAAACAACTTATAAGCTCTTAAACATCTTATAAGATGTTTTGAAGAGCTTATAAGCTTAGCCAAACACCCTTTTATTCTATCTCTTTCACCATGTTAACTAATCACCATATGTATTAAATGATATAATTTAATAATATTAATCATTAGAATTATAATAATCATCATTAGTGATGCTACTGAATAGATCATTAGTGGTTGGGTCACAAGAAATGCGTTCGATGAAATGTTAGGCAGACCCGACCCAATTCGATCCAACCCGATTTTTCTCATTTTGTCAACTTGTAATAATAATAATAATAATAATAATAATAATAATAATATAATAAAGTCATTCATTAATAAAAAAAATAATTAATAAAATAATATACCCACTTCAATAAATATAAAAAACATGTAATGATTAGCTAATGATATTTAAAGTTAAGGTGATTCTTTTTGTAAAATTAAAGTCGGTGATATGGTGTCCGTTTTTCAATCTATAAAAAGCAAAAATTTGCCAAACATTTTTTTGTAGGAAACGGCTTTTTACAATCCGACTTTCTTAAAAGTAGGCTATTCACTATCCACTTTTGATAAAATCAATCTTTTTTTTTTGGTTCAATTGTGTAAGAATTAATTTTTTTTTGTAATATTATGTTAAAAAATCCTTAAAAATCGGATTAAGGGTTTGTAAAACAAGAAAGAATAAGATAAACACAAAGCTGTCAAAGTATAAAAATCTGTTTTGTTATCCTATAGGCAAGGTTGCATTGAAGGACTAAAATCATGAGTTTTAATTATTTGAAGGCATGGTTATATTATTATACATGTTAGTTCATTGTGGTAAAAATTTGGGAGTGATTGGATACATTAAGAGGTGTGAAAATCTACATGAACTATAAGGCGACAACATGATCCTCTGTTTCTGTCAAGCAGCAGGTTGCTGTTGTATTTCTCCATTTCGACCGATTTGCGTACAGATTAGGAGATTGTAAAACATGAAAGTTGTAGAAAATTGAATTATATTTCCAGTTCAACTTGAATCATCTCAATATCATTTTTCAGACATTTTAGTTGAATATTTTCTAAGTTTTGACAATTTTAATGAGTTAAAATTCATACATGACATACATACAAGACTTTATTAATACTTAATATGTGATTGTGAATTTGGTTGTGCATTTTTGATATATTCATAGGTCAAAATCTCGATAAAGAAGCGAATAAGGTTGATTAAGCGAATTGGGATAAGGACATCACCTTGTGAGTATAATCTTGTAATTTATTATTTGACTCTTATGTGATTGTATAATTGATTTTTTTGAATGAATTCCATATGTGTCGATTTTTGTGAATATGAATCCATTGTATTCTAAATGTGAATTATATGGTTGTTTTTGTGATATTATGATGGTGTTGATATGAATGTGAGAAATGTGAAATGTATTGATGATATTGATATGGAATTGAGATATATAAAATGTATTGATGATACTGATATGGATATGAATTATGTGGATATGGAATATGCATTCATTAGAGATAAAAAGATTCTGTTATGGCCACCAATATCCTTGCATCATGTGTTACAGATTTTCAAAATTTTCTGAATACATAGTACCGTACAGCCACCCCGAGTTCTTGGAACTCAAATATATGTATTATGAATTACGGAGTGTCATGGCCATATTCGTGATCATGATTTATTCTTGGATATAGATGGTTCATAACAGTAAAAGAATATGACTAAGCACATGCATTTGTGTACTTATTAATGATATAAATAGAATGTTTAAGATGTGTTGATGATGTGCTTGTGTTGATGATGTGCTTGTGTGATGTTAAATAACTTGTTACTTGATTATACTTTTTGAGCTTGTAACTCACCAAATGTAATGTTGACTATTTTTAGATTATGTAGATGAAAGTGATATGTGAAGCTTTAGTACAAGTTGAAGCATGGATCCAAGGTCGGCCGGTTGATTTCCAGTCCTTCTTCCTCGGCTCATCATTTGCATATAATTTTAGGATCTTGTTTATAAGAATGTGGTCTATAATGGTTTGTAATATAAATTATGTATGTGTGTATGAGTGTTAAAAACCTTTTCATCTGGGAACAATATTTGTGTTTGTACAATATGTTTGCAATAATAATAAATATGTGTACTCTGATAAGCAAAGCAGTTGTAATGCATTTAAGTTGGTATTTGTATTTTAAGTGTATATGTTATAGGGTAAGGGTGTTACACTTGTGCTCCAATTACCATGATGATGTTGTCCCGGATCCTCGTCCTCTTTTAGGCCCTCCTGGAGGGAAGAGGCCGAGGATGGAGCTTGGGGTTGCTACTTCTGAGATCGTTGGTCCCCGAGATATCTTCTCTGGTGGAGTGAGCCATCGTGAGGGGATCCAGTCCCATTGGGACTATACAGATTCTGGCTTGGGTTATGCAAGTACCTGAGGAGCTTTGTCGGCCGATGATCACCTTGGGTCTTTGTCCTTCAAGGACATCGAGACTCACCTTTGCGGGGATGTTTCTCGGGTAAGCTTCCACGGTTTCTTTGCATCTCCATTCTTCACGCTTTGTCTCTTTACTTATCTAAGACTTATACAAATTTCCTTGTATATTCTAAACCTTGCACTGAGGCGGAGAACTGCCGACTTTGGGGTGAGGTGAAGGCACTTAAGGCCGTAGGTAGCCATCATAAGTGTGAGATGTCGGATTTGTCTAAGCAGTGTGCTCGGGCGAAGAGTCAACTTGCCTATGAGGCTGAGATGGGTGAGTTGTTATTCCAGTCTTCGGCTGGAGTTGAGTTGTTGACCAAGGAGAGGTCCAGTTCAGTTGAGGCCTAAAAAGGTTCCTTGTCCTATCGTTCCGACATGATGAGAAAGTCATGCTCCTACTACGAGGGCGTCCTTCCAAAATTTGGAGAGGGCGCCCTCCCGGGGCTCGGAAAGGGCTCCCTTATGGAACTCTTCTCTAGCTTTACTTCATCACTTTCGATGTCTTCCCCTAGGTGTTAGAGTTTTTGCCTTCTTCTTTTGCCGGGGAGTAATATTTTGCGGGATGCCCTTCCCGAGCACGGTGGGCGCCTCATGGAGTTCATGGGCGCCTTTTCCGGAGCTTGGAGGGGGACCCTTCCGGAGCTTCCACCATAATTTTTGCTTTAGGCTTTTGATCTCTTCCCCACATGTGTTAGCTTTTTTCATTATTTTTCTTGCACATTTTCACCATGGAGAAGATTTCACGGGGACTCTTTGAGGAGGCCCATCCTCCTGGGTCTTAGACGGAAAGGGGTCATCCCGCTCGGGGCTTAGCTGGTGAAGCCATCCCCTCCGGGGTCTTAGCTGGAGGAGGTAAATTACTAGGACCTCCATGAGGAGGTCCCTCCCATCCGGGGCCTTAGCCAAATGGGTCAACCCACCCGGAGTATTAGTTGGGTGAAGCCATCACCTCCGGGGTCTTAGCCGGATAAGACAAATTACTAGGACCTCTATGAGGAGGCCCCTCCCATCCAGGGTCTTAGCTAAAACGGGTCATCCCACCCGGGATTTTAGTCGGGTGAGGCCATCCCCTCTGGAGTCTTAGCTGGAAGAGTTGAATTTACGAGGACACCCATGAGGAGGCCCCTCCCATCCGGGGCTTTAGCCAGAAAGATGAAATTTGTTGAGAGAGCATCTAACTGGTCTTTGACCTTGGCGATATGTGGTCATTAACTGCATTCACAACATCAAAGTAGAATCGTGAAAGCGCTTTTATTCATTAAAATGAAAAGGTTTACGCCAAAGGTAAACAAGATCAAATATAAATAAGTGTTTAACGCCTCTTGGGCGGAGATAAACTGAAATTGATAAACGAAAAATACTAAGGCCCTCGGAAGGCCATGGTGTGCTGGTGTAGGCGGAGGCTAAGGAGATCTGCGACTTTTATGGAGGTGTGATGTCTTTGCTGGTTGGCTGGGAGAATTCATTTCGTCTTCAGTGTCATCGATTAATGTTTCCGGATAGTCCCTATGTCCCCAATAGTGTTGCCTATCTCGCATTTATTGATGAGTTTCGGCTAAAGGGAAAGTGTGGGTAAAGTGATCCGAAGCTAATCTAGGAGGTGTTGTCCAGAGCTCATGTTGCGGGGGCAAAGTATTTTCGAAGTGGCGAGTCCGACTGTCCTTCCTATGTGATGTATATGCGTCCCGGTTGCTATCTTCCCGAGTTTGATCATGATTTAGGTGATCCACGTACCCTTGTAGGTGGCCTTTCCGAATTAACTTTTCGATAGCGGCTCTTAATTGGATGCAAGTCTCGGTTGTGTGCCCCTTGTCATAATGGAAGTAACAAAAATGTTTAGATTGACGTCGCCCGAAACTATCTATCATCTTCCGCGGGGACTATGATTTTCTGTCTACAAGCGGTGGATAGTACCTCCAATAGCGGTGCATTCAATGGAATTATTACTTGTCCCGATTTCTTTTTGCGGCATTGAGGTTGGCTCTGGACATCCTCTTTGGCCTTACGCTTATTCTTTCATGGTGGCTTTAATACTTCATCTCCCTCGTCGGGTGCTCTGTTGGAGTGGGCAATTTTTCCTTAAGTGGGGAGAGTTCCTTTCTTTTATATGCCCTGAGCAAACTCTTGGAAGGCGACACGTTGTGGAATCCTTGTCAGGATCTCTTGCTGGATATTGGTTACTTCATTTACAGCCTCCACGAGTTGTCCCATGAAATTGCGTAACGGCTCTCCCACTTTATGCTTGAATAGGATTGCGATGGTCTCATGGTTCTACATGTTGACGGAAAACTATTGTACGAAAGCCTCCACAAACTTGTGCATCACAGTGATAGAGTCCTCCGGGAGCTGATCGAACCAAGCCCAGGATTGCTTGGCCAGGATACTTAGAAACGCTTTGCAGTAGGCAGCATCCGTCATCTCATAGAGGTCTGCCTCTGCATAGAACTTGTTCAAATGCTCCTGAGGATCTCCCATTCATTCATATTCTGGGAGATTAGATGTCCTAATTCCCGAGGATAGTTGTTCCGCCATGATATCAGGCTCAATGGACTCCCTTTCTTTGAAGCAGTATCTTGTGAATGAATATGCTTGGGCGTGTTGTTTGAGATTCTTCAGCTACTGGTGGCTCTTCTCGGCTCTTGTTGCATCATTCATCTCGTTTTTCTTGTCCTTCTAGGCCAAGGTCTTCAATGGCGGGTGGAGCTTACGCTGGTCTTCCTGCGACATCGTTTGCAACTACTTGTCCTCTCAGTGCGTATCGAGCTGCTCTCCGGACAGTCTCTTCTAATAGAATTCAAAGAGTCTTCTTGGATAGACAAATTTCTTCACTCGGCGGAGCGCCTCCGGAGGAAGGCGTCAGCGCCCTTCTTTTTTGTGGGAGTGGTAGTGCCCTTCCAGTGGAATGGTCGTTGGCCTCTCGTCGTCTTGATGGTCTTCCTTCATGTTGTTCTCTAGCACCATGGCTTACAGCTTGAGAGCCAACTTTTCGTGTTGGCGATCGAGTTTGCATCTTCATGTACTTTGGTGGTTCCCACAGACGGCGCCAAAATGATGCTGATTTTTCGGGCAGATCACTCCAAGTCAACTGGGTTGACCAAAATTCTCTTCCCGGGAGGGAAGTCTTCATGTCAATCCTCTTCCCGAGTGGGAAGTCTTCAAGTCGTCTTATCCTAGAGAAAATCCTTCGACTATGAACTTGCCTTCACACACGTGCAAATATTAGAAGGCCCCGGGGGTTGTTCCAGGGAGGCCCTCTGACGCTCAAGTCAGCACGGTGAATGAGAGAATAAACAGTAAACAAATACTCAATAATAATGCGTAGGAGGATTCTAAAGTAATTAACTTGTAGATAATAAAAGGGTCCTTTTTATATCTAGGAGATGGGCGTCATGGGCGTGTGGCCTATGGGCCAATCCGCTCAGGAGAAATTGGCCGATGGGCCAGACCTGAACACCATTGAGCCGACTTATTTATTAAGAGCCCATTGGGCAACTAATATTAAGTAAATATATTTAACTAAATTATATATTAATTAATTAAATACCGTTTTTATCCCAACACATAGAGTGTAACACAATCTAATCCCAATTTTAGATGTACTATTTAAAGACACTCAATTTCACACTCAAAACTTCAAACTAAAACCATAAATTAGAAAATAATAAAAAGATAAAATGTAACACTTTTTAAAATAAGCAATGTACTCAGTAGTCACGTCAAAGAATTGGGTAACAAATAATTTTTTTACTAGTCAGCCCTTAGAAATTCTTTCAAAATTTAACAGGCTACCCAGTAATGGAATGGATCCCTAGAAAATCAATGTACTAGTGATAGTTATTATACATTAATTTGCTGGTTTATTACTGCATGCTCGCCTTCCTTTTCTTTTTTTTTTTTTTCAGGAAATGTTATTTGATGGGCAACTTATACTAACTTCTTAACTCTTGACGTTTTGCCACATTTAGACATTGTCTTATACTAAGTCCTTTGTAGGGTGGAGGTCGTAGGTTCTAACCCACACTCTATCAAAATGCCCCCGGTACGGGTTGGTGAAAAATTTGGTGGAAACTCATACTAAATAGCATTTGTGTTGGTTTGATTCGATTAGAGGGGAAATTAATTATACTTGATTCGGGGGGATTCGATTCGGAGAGAGATCAATTATACTTTGATTCCAGAGGGTCGAATATACTTATTCTGTTGATCTGAGAGGACCTGATTGTACATCAACAGACTCCATCAAAGGCAATGGCCAATTAGTGCACGTCCCGTGGTTTACATTGGGTGACAGTAATGAGGGATCAGAACTGTTGCTCTCAGACATAATCAGGAGTTGCCAAAAAAAAAAATTAGACCTTGTATTTTTATTACATGTAATTTTGAAGAAGTGGATACTTAATTTCTTGATATATCCAAGTTATGGATAATAATAATAATAATAAATCAGACATGAGGATGACTTTTTTCATTATAATTTTCACTATCGGAAAATTTATCTTGCATATATACACAAATCAAAAGTAAAGAAATGACGCAAAATTGATTGTAATTCAATGGTTAAGCATTTGATATCCAGGCCATTTGACATGGGATCAAATTCCACCAGTCTCTTAACCAACTGAACTACGATCAATTCTCGATTGTGTGACTTATATTTACAAATAAAATGTTACACTTCCATTGTTTTCTAGTAACCACTCATTGTATTTGCAATATATATATATAGGTATAATATAAATTAATTCAAGAAACCAAAAATATAATTAAAAAAAACTTATATATTCTGCTATTCAAACAATTGGCCATTATTATAATTCATACTATTTTTGAATTAAATGTTGAAATTTTAATAATTATATATAATCTCTCGCATATTGATGCAAGCAGACGTATTGGTCCTTGATTGCGGCACAATTTGGTGGACAAGGCAAGTGACACCCGTAAAAGGTAGCATGGAGTTGTACGAGAGCTTCATTTTATATTTTCTTCTATGTTCCGTAAAGCTGGAAATGTTGAGGCACAAGAGAAATGTGCATAGTTTTGCACGTGAAATTCTTTCGTCCAAAGAGGGGTACCAACTATCAATGAATAGATTTGTATGCCTCCAATGTGCATTCTAGATTGTGCCATTCTTTAATGTATGTAGTTTGGTATCCACATGTATAGGTGGCATATAAATTGGATTTGTTAGGTTGCATTTGAATTTGAATGAATGAATTTGATTTGAGTAGATTTGATGGAGGGTTTTCAAAGGATTTCAAATCCACATCAATAACTGAAAAAATATCTGAAATGGAGCTCGATGATTTGAAATTCTCTGCATTGTGAGATTATTTAAGCAAACTTTATGAATTATTGTTATAGATTTGAAATTCTTACCTCTAAATACATCAATCCAATTAAAGTACCCATGATCATTATTGAAATGTTACATGTGATGAATAGTAAAAATAGTTCAATTAATTTAATTAGCTTATCAATCTTAAAATCCTTACTGGCCGGAAGGGATGGGGATGGCCATGTCCCTGTCCTTTTTTTTAATAAATGGAAATATATATAAAGAAAGGAAAATGTACTGATCACAAGTCCATCAAGTAGTAAAGGGAAAACAATGTTAAACTTTAGAAAAAAGAAAAAACAGAAATAACTTAAAATCGCAATTTAAATGAAGTGCTTCTATTTATAGAAGATTTTGACCATGTCCCTGTCCTAACAACTCTGGACTTGAGGTGTTCTAATCAATGAACCAAGTTTAAATGGCCAGGGCAATTCGTTAATACTGAGTTATTGACCTCGGTAACCTTTGTCACCAAAGTGTCGCAACATTCAAAGGCCACCTTTTGTAGGTGATAAATAAGTGTGTCATCTCATGAGAATGATATACTTATCAAACTTTTCAAAATATTCAGTAAACCCTTTCCCCAAAAAAAAAAAAAAAAGGAAATGTAACATGCATGTGTTAGACTTTGTCTCGAAGTATGATAGAAGTACACTTAATTATTAGGCAAATGCATTATCATTAAGATAAGAGTTTATAACTAGGCCTATATTATATTTATTTTTTGAGTGTTTTTTAAAGTCACAGGTCTTGTGTAGTTGTTATATACTTTGTTTACCCTTTGCTATTTTGAATTCTGTATTGCGTTTCATATTTCATCGCCTATTCCTAATTATGAGGTACATATCAATTTACTTGATATTTATTTATAATATAAAAATCATTTTATGATAGCTGACCTGAACGCCTTTTTTTGGACAAAAGAGTTGAATATTAGTTGTAATACCAAGAGTTGACAATTAAAAAATTAGTTTTTTTCCACCAGCATTTATGCATCTATAAAAGCGAAGCTACGGTTCTATAGATGTGTAGATAATGTGTGTCGATTTAAATGGCTAAATGGAGCAAATCGGGTTTTACCGGAATCAAAATCGTGATCAACGGTTCCTAAATCGTAACCGTGGTCAACGATTTCAAAATCGGAACCGGAACCGTGTAGATCGGTTCCGGTTCCGGTTCCGTGGTCTCAAAAACCGTGTAACCGACGGTTTTAACCGTCGGTGGAACCGTGATAGAACCGTGATGAAACATTTTTTAAGATTAAAACCAGCAATTGTTTTTTTTGGTAAACATATGTTAGAAGATATGTTAAATATTTATTATGATGTTTTATATTCGTAACTACATGTGACATGTTTTAGACTAAATGTTGTAAGCGGACTACGTCAACTTTTATTTTTCTATACTCTAATAGTATATATAAATAGTTTAATATTATTATTAATATTAAGTATAAAACTTAATTGAATATTAAGTGCAAGTTTTTTCTTTCTTTTCCTTTTTTTAAACTGAAATTGATAAACTATTTTAAAAAATCAAAAAATTATCAAAAGATAAACAAACGGTTCTGGTTAAAACCGGAACCGGAACCATGGAGGAATCGGTTTTCAAACCAGACCGGAACCGTGAGGCAACGGTTCCGGTTCCAGTTCCTTCAAAATGAAGAACCGGAATCGGCGGTTCCGGAACCGTGGCCACCCCTAGTTAGATTTGCATTCAAGTGGAAATGAACTAGTATGATTCTTAAAAAAAGGATGAACCCCATCCCCTAAGGGTCTTTATTGCCCCCGCCCCTAAAGCTTTGTGGAGAAGGTGAATCACGGGATGTGCCTCAATAAGTCAGGGCCCTGAGGCCTAAGCTGCTTTAGACTGGCCACACGCCTCATTTACCCCCGTCGAACGTCAACGTTGCGACAAAAATGGACAACACGTCAATAAAGTACAGAAATAAAGAGAAGTACAAAAACAAAGAGAGAATAGAGCATTTAGTATTGATTTAACCTTTTTCTACAATTTTGATCAAGGCATCATATCATGTTTACTTTTAAAAATAAAAAATTAATTTTGTACATTTGTCTCTTCTACATTATTTAAATCATACTGTAATAAAATATAAGAAACATGAAACGAGTGATGCATATATATTATGCTTTGAATCACCGACATGACTTTGTTGATTAATTTAATCATCATCATCAGGAAAAACTAATATTCATGTTCGTATAGATCACAAACTAAGCTCCTCAGATTTAATTTGTCTTTAGTTAATTATACTTTGTGAATTGATGACACTAATTTATAAGGGAACCAAGTACGAATGAATATTTGGACAAGATTTATCTTATGGAAATATAATAATCGTTGTATTCTTTGATATACAACAAATATTATACATCAGTAAGAGCCCATAAGTTCTGGGCTAAGAGCTTAACTATTTGGTCCATTCGGCCAGTACCCAAGCATGTCGTATTTGGGTCGCCCAGACTCAACCTGGTCCAATATCAATTTTATCTTTCTTTTCTTGCTGACATATCTTCCATTTGCATTCATGGTCCACGAATTAGCCCAGCTACCTAGCACGCCTGGTTACGTATGGTAATTGGGGTCGTGTTCGGATTTAGGGGGTCAAGTTGATATATGAAATTCATAACAAACTTAACAACTCGAACTGATAAATTTAATTATTTGTGTCAGATTTATCAACCAAAACCCAAACCCAACATGTTGATTCAAGTGTAACCCGAATCCGACTAAAATAACATGTATATTTTAAAAACCTGAATAATTCATTTATTTATATGGGTAAAATTGTATGGGTAAATTTTAATGAGAAAATTATATTTACATACAGTGGGCAATTTTCTAAAATTACTAACAATCTAGCTATTTAAATCAATAAAAAAATGTCACATAAATCAACACAATAACAATATAAAAGGGGTTAATTGGGTTGACGAAAGCCCGACTTGTTTATTATTCATATTATTCGGATTGGACCTGATTTTAACCTTAACCCGCCAAACTTGAACTTTAACGCGCTTATAATGTGTTATGTTCGTGTCATGTCAGAAATTGTGACACCTATACTTGGTCATGAACTCGATATATCCAAATTGCCCGATCACTTCATACACTTGATTCGTATGTATCAATAAAATATAATACGAGATAAAACATAGTTTGAACTTGAACCATCAAAGAGCATATTTTAACATTGAATAGTACGAATATATTTAATTTCTCATTGTAAGATGGCATGGACGTAAAATCACTGCTCAAATTATATATACTGGGTAACTCCCATTTGCATTACCAATGTAATTTTTGCACAATGCAAAAGATCTTATGTTGGGGTTCATTTAGTAAGAAAATCGTCCAAAACATCGTGAATTAAATCATCCAGCACCATTACTTCCAATTCCTTGGACATCTCTTCTTGCTCTTGTCTAAACTGGTGCCAATTAGATACTCCCTTCTCCATATCCATAACATACGCCTTCCTGTTATCCTCCACTTCCCACTCATAGGACTCATAATCGTAATCCCCATTCATCCAAGATCTTGCAATCCTCAAAATCTCGTTATCAAACTCAACATCATTAAATTTTCCATTTATAGAAAGCTCGTGTGTGAAAAAGTCCAATATCAGATGATCATTGGCCTGCGAGCTCTGGACCTCTTCTTTGACATGACTCAATAACTGTTTTGCTTTCTCTTCTTCTGCATTCACAGCTCCTTCGGAATTAATGGCGATTTCTCCTCCGAAACTAAGTTTTCTTGTGTGTTTTGGTTTCGTGATGACCTCGAGTTCTTGAATTCGCCGTGTGAGCATGCTTCTTGTCCCTGCAAATTAAGGATTTGGTCAAAATTTGTAAGATGAATGAGGATATATTGATTTCAAAATTAGGATAAAAAATAATGATTCATGCTATCTCTTGTTTCTATTTTATATATTGCACCTGTTGAGGAGTTTATTTGTAAAATAAACACAAACCTCGTGGGGATATTTGTGATTACTAAAGAATTCCTTTGAAATTATAGGCAAAATTTCAGAGTAGTTCTTATAACTTACCTAAAAATCTAACCGGAAGTGATTCTCTTTATCTTTTTATTTTTTCGTAATAAATTTAAAATCGGAAGTCTTTTTTAACAAATACCCATAATTGAAGAATAAGGAGATATTAATAGAAAAACAAATGTGAGGATATGCAACTAATATATGTACTAGTCAATTGGACAGGATTTCTATTGCAAATCATGTTGTCTCAATATTATATTAATTATCACTACGTATATACACTTTACCAGTAAATAAAATTAATGCATTTACAATTATCAATTAGTATCATTAAAAAAAAAAAATTTGCAGTCTAAGAGGAATGAATTAGATCCATACTTTCAACATTGGCAAGGGTTGGAATGAACTCCTCAAATTCTCGAAATGGAGTATCAAGAACTGAAACTGGGCTTTGCTGCTCACATTCTTCAAATGTCCAATTCCCCTACACAAATAAATAAGGTTTATAAATATTATATTTTTGACAAAGATTATATAATTAGTATAAATAAAGTAATAATAAAGAATTTTGGTACAGTCTACCAGCAGAGGAGCAGACAGTATACAGCTTGAAAAAAAAAAAGAAGGTAAACTACCTAACAGACAACCATGCATGTATTAAAAAAATATTGTCGATTATTGTACCCAGTTTAATTAATTATTTATGACCCCACAACAAAAAGAAAAAATACCTTGGGATTCCTCAATAATAATGTAGCATTTTGCCCAATAAACTTTTTACCCCAAAACTCTTCATTTTCACCGCCCGACAATGGTAATTCCTCCGCAGTAAAATCACTGTCACACCAGCTTGACCTCTTGCTACAAGAAGTGGTGGTGGTCGTCCGATTAGGGGATGAGGGAAAATACAACGGCGTAGAGTTATCCTCCACAACATCCCTAAAGGATCTCCACCGTAAAATGTCCTTGACTTTGACTTTGACTTTTCCCTCCGACATTAAAATATCGTTCTTGTCCTTTTTTCTCTTGGTTAATTTTCTTGAATTGCTCCTCGGTAAAACTAACGGAGATTTAACGAATTGCAAGAACTTAACGGCGTTAATCACCTTGTGGATGGCTGAGACTTTGGTCGCGACGGCGGCTTTCTTCGACCAGCTTCTGAGTAGTACAACGGCAGGCTGCTGCTTGTTTGACTTTGAGGAAATTAAAACCGTTGACTTGCATGGTTTCTTTCTAGGATACATTTGAAACCTATAATTTGATGAAGAAGATGATGTACCTTCATCTCTGAGGAAATCTTTGAGCATCATAGGCCGTTCTGAAGAATCAAGTAAAGCCATGATTTTGGTTAATTTCTTGAAAAAGATTTGTTGATTGATAGAGGCGAAAAATTGGAAATTATTTTGTGTGATTTGGGATATCGATGTTAAAGATTGAGATAATGAAGTTACATATATGATGAAGTACATTTATAGAAGCGAAGAAACATTGTACATAGAAGAAAATGACAAACCACACGTAGAAGCATGGATGCTTCTACCTAATGTTTTTTTTTTAAATATTATTTAAGATGCATGGAACAATATTATTGTAATATTTGAAGTTTATTTGTGTGTTGAAGTATGTCGGAGGAGAAAGATTTTCATATGAATATTTAGCAGTTTGGAGTTAAGTAGATATTTGACATATATATATAATTAAAACTCATGGCATTGGTATCACATGGACAGGAATTTGCTAGGTAAGTGACTGTTTTTCGTCTTTTAGTTATTGTGGATTAATTAACAGATAATTACATGTTTATGGATTGAGTTTAGGTGTTTGTCTGGTTGTTTAGTTAAGAAGGGGACATGATTGAAGTAATAAATTAATAGGAGTTGAAGAAAACAAAATTAGAATAGTTGTTTAACAAACTTTGCCTTAATTAACTCATGCTAATTAATATTAGTTAAATACTTGCTAATTAAATAGTATTTAATTACACTATAAGAGATAACAGAAGCTCCCAAGGCGTACAAGATAGTGGTCAAGATTGACATGTTTATGAATATTATGCTGATGTAGCATTGTACAAAGTTTATCAATCAAAACCGACAAATTTATCAGCATCAATTATATTTTATTTGCAAAATAAATGTTACGGAAAATTGAAGTTTAAATATTTACCAATTACCACTGTATAATGAAATATAATTACCACTGTATAATGACATCAAGTTTAAATATTTATGAGTTTATCAAAGATCAATTATATTTTATCGTCATTAAATATATTACCTACGGTTTTGAAAGTTTCAAGAGTTGCATTATTAAATTTGATGTCACGAAAATATCTGTGATGCAAGATCTATGCGTAGTTAAATTTCATTTCCTGACGCTTTTATCAAACGCGTCATTATGTGGTGACGCTATTTTCTATCACAATTAGTAAAGATTTAATATGTTTTAAATGAAGTTTTGCTTACGCTGAAAGCGTTGTTAAATTTAGGACGCTATTAAGCATCTTTAAAGCCGCAATGCTTTTGAAAATTAGTATCATTAAAATTATGACGAATTTCACATTTCTAGCTTTTGTAAAATTTATTAAAGATATTTTATTTATTATTTTTTTTAAAATTCAAACTTAATATTTAGTTTTGACTCATTTTGAATATATTTGTTGTTAATCAATTATACACCACATAGTATCTATTTATTAACTCCCAAAGTCACTATCAACACTTCAATTTTTCGATGCAGGATATATATTCTAATTCTTTACTTTGTGATATTTTTTAATAAGTGTTGTCATTTTAATGTCACAAACAATAAAAGTGTAAGTAAATTTTAAATTTTAAAAATTTGGCGACTAATAAAAAGAATGGGTAAGTAAAATAGAAAGTGCCATCAATTTTATGATGCTTTTTAATAAGTCTCGCCATTTTAATGACATAAACAATAAAAGTGTAAGTAAATTTTGAAAATTTGGCGACAAATAAAAAAACCTGCAAGTAAATTAGAAAGTGTCATCAATTTTATGATGCTTTTTACTAAGTATTGTCATTTTAAGGACACAAATAAAAAAAACGTAAGTAAATTTTATAAATATCGTGACACTTATAAAAAAGTCGATAAATTTATTAAGAGAATGACGCTTTTTTGTAGCGTCATTAAATTTATGTTAAGTGGACCATTTTTCTTGAGTGATCACTTATTTTTTTTCTTTTTTTCTTCTCGAAAATCTTGTAAGTATTAAATGTGTGGTTGAGGCATGGTGAACCTTGTGGATCGGTTGTTGGAGCAAAGTGGCGATGAAATTGATGGACCTAATTAATTTACATTACATGCACAAATTTGATTCGCATATATGGGAAAAGATCAAAGTTTTATTTCTTGTCTACTATATTACCTACCAATAGTCTGCGATTGCATACGTGGCGAGCGCTGATAGGATGGATGCACGTGCAGTTGCCTAGGTTTCTTTGGATGTAAAACGGAGAGCGACTTGTACGTCTGTATGTAATCACAACTCGCAAGGGGATCCTATGTTTTTATTTTGTGGGATACATTTTCATCTTTTGATTTTTCTTCATCGTGCCCTCACGTCCCTATGTTCCAAACTATTCAACTCGAGTCTCAATAAAAGTATGGATATTAATTTCTTTTTTCCCTTTTAATTTTTTATATACTTTTATATTTCCCTATAATAATATCTTAAATTAATTATTGACATATATACGAATATTATGGTGTATGCATTTGATTATTGCAATCAAGAGAAATTAAAAAGATTTACACTTATAACAGTTAACAATTATTTTAAAAAAGATTCTTCAAAAAAAAAAAAAGAGAAAATATAATCACAATAAAATTGTAAAAGTAAAAAATAGTGGGAATAACTTGGTGGTCTAGTGATAAGGTGTTTATAAAAGTCATGCATATGTGTAAATCCGATTCTCACCTCCCTCCCCTCTCAGGATTTGAACTAAAAATATGTTTCTGTTATTATGGTTGTATAATATTTTTTTTCTTCTAATTTTGCTCTTTTACGCTGATAAAGAAAAAAAGAACTACATACAAGTTGTATGTGGATTTCATAATCCAGCATGCTTTAGAATATGACAAGGAATTAGTAGAACATGGCCTCATTATTAGAGTTTTTTTGGAATTAATATAAAAAAATGAAAACTAGATTGTTCACAGAGTCGAACAATTGGTTAAAGATAGAGAAGCGACTACAACAAAATCAAAACTAGTCATATGCCGATCAAATAGCAAAAATATGGCCTCATTAAAAGCCAATCAGAGTAAAACTCAAAATAAAAAATCCTTGATTAGACAAAAACAGTGCCACTAAAAAAGGGAACAAAATAAACCAATCTTAATGTAAAACTTATAAGAATAAACATTATTAGCATCATCATAAACGAGATTATGAATTTGGGAAAAATTTGCAGAAATTTCTTGCAGCAAGATTATGATACCAAGAGACAAGTACCGATTTTGTCTGAAGCAACAAAATAACATAAGATGATTAATCCAATTCCAACCTATATCCATCTCAACTAATTTGCTAACTCGATGTCCATCAAAGTGGCAATCAACCTCAACTTCCAAAGCATACCAAATCTGGGATGGGATCTTTCTATTCCAAAATCGTGTTTTAAATCTCAAAGCATGATTGACCGTGTATTACACTTACCATGTTAATTTTCAAGCATAAATCAAGCAATCTAATATGGTAAGTGTAATACACGTGTCAATCATCCACACGGTTGAATAGAGATGAAACACTTCTGATTTTGAAATAGAAAATCCCATCCGACCAACTAATTGCAACCTTTCACTAATCCCTTACAAGCGGGACGTAACTGCACTGAACACCGAGAGGGGCCAACATTCGAGATAAAATCTTTATTTTATATAATAGTAAAATTCAAATATATTATATATTTGCATCAAATACAATGTTGATACTCATCATTAAGTATTTTACATAATTATAATCCTAAGATATTTAAATTTAGAACGTCTCTCATGCATATTAGAAATTTATTTATAAGTGAATCTATACTATATTTTTGTTCAACTTGCTTTTCAATATATACTAACAAACAAGAATACGTTGATTTTTTGTATCTTCATCCACAAAGAAAAAATATATCAAAATTCCACGACCTAATCTTTATAGTAAAGAAATAAAAAAAAGAAAAAATATATCAAATATAGTTTAGATCAGTCAAAAGTTACCCTTAAAATCACTTCAATATCTAATCAATAATAATATTTTAAAAAAAAAAAAAAATAAACTAACACTAATGAGCGCTTGAATAAGATTTCATTGACCATTATAATATTAATTTCTAACTCATTAATTAATAAATACCAAATACGAAAGAAAAAGGCTGAAATAAACACCAAAATTTTATGTAGAAAATGAAAAACAATTACAATGTTGGGGTTGGTGGAGGGGGAGCGGGCCCCCCTCCCAATACACCTAGTTTCGCCACTAGAGATGTTAAACGGGCTGGCCCTAGCCCTATAGGGTCAGGCCTAACGGGCTTCGGGCTAAACGGACCACTACTATGCGGGCTGGCAATATGCGAACCTAACCCTAACCCTAGCGGACTTCGAGCTAAACGGGCCACTATCGGGCTACAAGCCAATTATTTAAATCTAATTTTTATACTAAAGCATGTATAACAATATAACATTCAAACTAAATATTCAAAATTAAATTACACAATTTTTTTATGTTGCATTACTAGGATAAAAATTTTAAAATTCAAATACAATCAAACATCATCATTATCGTCAAAGGCTTTGAAACTTTAACAACATACTTACTGCAATAAGAGTTAAAACAAAAATATGTGCAATTAAAACTCATTTTTAAAATGAAAATAGAAACAACAAACTACAATGTAGAATGATAAACACTATATAATTAATATTTTCTTAATACCTTTTAATTTTTGTCAAACAAATTAAATAAATATAAATAATGATAAAACGCGATTTGATGTTCAATGTTTGTGCGTGAGATAAGTTGGAATCTCAAAATACACAAATTCATCTTTATAATTATTTGTACAAAGTTTCAATTATTTGTCACATTTAAGTAAAGAAAATTTTAAGCTATTTAGATTATAGTATTGTATTTTGTTAGAGAGATATATATTATATAGAATTTTAAATCATCATAATTGATTACATTTTTAAGTCACTATAAAAATATCTTTTTTAGGAAATATTACGTAAATTTTTTTTTAAGCAAAATAACACCCCAGGGGGTGGGGGATTGAGGCATGATCCCCTACCTGTAGATCAAATAATCAAAGTATCATACAATGTCCTATCCCGTCACGGTGGGAGGAAATCAACATACAAATGACCTATCACTACGACATCCAGAAAGACTATCATAATGAGATATCTAAAATACAATGGAAACCAATGATCTATCGTAGATCGAAAGCTCGGATACCCCAACCGTCCATCCGAATAAGTGATAGCGAGATGGTGAGAAGCCGTGCCCTCATAAACAATGTGACTACCAAGGCGTGACTCCTAACTCCACTAGATGATCCGCCAGTCGATTCCCTCCCCGTGTGTATGTGGGAAATCGAATCATCAAGGTCCTCAAAGATGTTCCGAATGCGAATCGGGGTGTCTTGAACTCGCCAAGAGCCAAGCGACGGATAAGATCGTGGTGACCACCGCTTTGCGTCCAACTCGATCCGATATGTAGTGAAATCGACGGGCATGCCGCAGATCTATCTCTAGCGCTAGAAGCTCGGCATGAAAGCTAGACACCGCCCGGAGAGAACAATGAAAAGCCAACATAAGTCCGCTCAATGATCTCGAATCAATCCCCCGCCAAAGAATCAAAGTGTCCCGATCAAACGAACCATCCGTGTTCGGCTTGATCGAGGAGACGAGGGGCTCGCCAAATCACAATCCTCGGCTGCGTGGAACTGTGGTAGAGCACTCCCATGCAAAAAGCCAACAAAGAGGGAAGCATCCGGACCAATCCGAAGGGCTCGGACCCGACCGAAACAAGAATCCGGAGATACCGCTCCACCCCAAATAATGTGAGATGCCAAGAAAGGAAGGTGTCGATGCTTGACACTATTCCTTTCCGTCTAGACAAACCATAAAATCAAGCGGGGAACCAAGAAACTCAAGTGCCTCGTGTGTGATCCGTGTGTGTGATTCCTCCAAATGAAAGGAACAATATCATATCGGTGGTGTGTGGAAGTGTAGTGTCAAACCAAGGAAGAAAGTGATTCCACACGGATTTGAACAATATCATTCATCAAAAAGAGGTGAGGATAGATTCGACTGAGGAGATGAATGTGGATTATTCAAGCAACAACGACAACGTGAGGCAAGGGAAGTGCCACGTGCCTCGAAGCTTGATATCCACAGAAGACGATAACGAAGGAGGCGCGAAAGGAATATAGAGATAGTAGGAATAAGAGCATCGTTCCAAATGGCACCATACGAGAAGGTTTTGAGCGTTTCTACCCGGAAAGAATCCCAAGCACAAGACATAGAGAACCCACCATGAGAGGTAAACATCCACCGCATGATATCTTCTGACCCCGGAGAATCGAGCCCCGGATATATCCTCAATGAGACTCTCGAAGCCCACATCCGGAGACCAAGACTCGATACAATCTATCTCTATCCCACATACCATCTCGAATGAACCAATCAACCGTCATATGATCCAACGACCGATCCAAACAATGATCCGCAAGTGGCCGATGCCCAAACCAAGTATCATCCCAGAAACTAACACGGTTACCACTTGTAGGTCCCAAGGGGTGTAAGTGTAAGGTTTAGAAGGGGGGTTGAATAAACCTTACCAAATTTTCGATTTAGTCCTTTTAAATCTCTGAGTTGATTCTACACACCGTGTCCTTGATGGACAATCGAATTAGTCACTCAAGTAGAGTTAATCTCTCAAATGACTCACTGAAATTGATGGAGTAACTCAAACTTTGTTAGGCTATAATTTAACTCAACTGTGGTTTTATTTTTCAATGGAAGACTTAACACCCTTAAGTTTGATTAAGCAAGATTTTAGAGCTTGATTTAGTACTTATAATTTTATCAAATGAATAGCAAATTTATCGCCAGATATAAGCGATTAAAAGTGCAGAATTTAAATCTTTGAAATGTAAATGACACAATAAAGTTTTTATAGAGGTTCGAAGATGGGGTAATTCTTCTACTCCTCTATTCTCCAACTCCGGAGGAATCCACTAGGTAATGATCAGTTTACAAAGTGGTAACAGTCCGATACAAGTCTTGATCACAACAAATGACTTGATCCTTTGGGACTCGATCCGAGACGCCTTGATCACTCACCAAGCTTCTCGTGCGACTCGGCTTCTTCACGGGGCGGTTTGCCTTGCTACTACTGACTCACTTGCTTAAGCTCTTTGGATTTGATCACGAAGCCCTCCAAAAGCTTAAGACTTGGTTCAACCTTGAACCTTTCTACAATCCTTCCCGGAATGTAGACCCCTTGTTTTCGATATTTTCCTCTTCAACTGATTGAAGTTCTCTTTCCTTCACGGGTAAGTGTTGGATTGATGTACTTGAAATGTAGGCTTGAGGATTGAGAATGTTTCGATTTTTAATGAGCTTGTATATCTCACGTGTGTGTCATTCATGTATCTCCTCAAACAAACTCCTCGGCCTTTTATAGTGAACTTTCAAAAATTTGCCCGTTGAAGAGATAGGCTTATTTTTGAAAGTCACTTTGCGTCGTTGGCTTGCGCTCTTGGAATTGCCATTTCCTCGTATGAATTGTTCTTTCACCTTTTCGAGTTCGACACGGTGTAGTGCTTCCCATTGGTTCATTCCTATTGCACGCTTCGGGACTGAGCACTCCAAGAAAGGTGGTATGGAGATATTACTTGTTTAAGTAAATCTCTTGATTTACGTACAACGGTTCTTTTACGATTATCTCGACTTGACCGCATTTCCTTGCTTTCCCCAGGTGACTTAGAGTCACTTCCAATCATTGGATGACTCTTCTGTCACTTCAACTTGAGACTTGGCTTTTCTTGAGTTGACTTGATTTATGCTTCACTCAGCTGCATCTCAGCTGCTTCTTGTTCACTTGGTTTTATACCATTGATTTGGACTTCCCAGACTTGAGTTTTGTGTTGTTTTTGAGTATTTTGAGTCATTTTTGTTATATCTCATAGGTTAAGCATTAATTTCTATTGTTTCGAGTCATTTGAGTGGCTAAGACATATTGTGGGCCAAGTACATTGAGTCTAGAGTCATAGCAATGAGTCTCATGTCAAAAGAAGCAAGGATGATCAAACAATAAGGGGATTGATATCAAGAAATGTCCAAACGCGTCTAGAATTTCCAGTCTTGGCAGGTTTTAGTATTTTGGCCATAACTCTCTCCACAAAATTGATATTGAGCTGATTCAAGTGGCTACGGAAAGCTAAGAGATAGGGCTACAACTCTTATGAAGACAAAAAAGCAAATTCGGACGTTTGGATGGCGCTACAGCGCGAAGAAGAGGCGCTGCAGCGCAACAACGGCGCCAGTCGCCTAAAAACGAGCGCCCAGCGCCCGGGAGTGTTCTACGGGCGCTGCAGCGCCCCCTCCTTGGCGCTGCAGCGCCCGGTACCGAAAATGGGCAGTCTGGGTTTGTGTTTTGGCGCTGCAGCGCCCATTTTCGAGCGCTGCAGCGCCCGTGGGCGGACAAAACAAGAAATGTCCGATTTTGGGATCTAAAAAGAGGGTACTATAAATAGATACATGGTAGGCTTGAACTAGGGAGGGAGGACACTTGGGGATGAAAACCAATACCACCAATACACAAGGGAAGAGTTGGGGAAGAGGATTGAAGACATTTATCATCTAGAAATAGATAAGATTCTTCTTTAATCTCTTTAATTCTTTCTTTGTTGTTTCTTGTATATCATTTGAGATGCATTCTCATTTGATTATGGGTATTTGTATTTTCATCATGAGCTAAACTTTATAATTCTAGAGGGATGATGTAATCTATGTTTGAACTTATGTTTTGATATTGTGGTTTGTCAATCTAGATTTCCCAATCTATTTGTGCTATTTGGATTTGTTGCTTCTAAATTACTTGATCAATAATTTAGAGTGTTTGGTGTATTTGATTTGACACTTGAGAGAGGTAATTGAATACATGACCTTGAAATAGCATAACCTAGGATTTCATAGAATTGAGAGATTTGTGAATCCTTTGAAGTTATTTATTAAGATTCATAGTTTTTATTGAGATTTCAATTGGTGATTTTTATAGAGATATTGATTTCCCAATTGTGATCTAAAATCATTTGGCACTCGAGAGAGAAATGATTATTGTAGAAATCTTGACTTATAAATTGGTAATTTGTGATTGATATACTATATTGATAACATAAGGAAAAACTAGATCCATCACACCTCTAGAATTCATTCTCCCATAGATTTAGATGTTTATATTTTGATTAGTTATATCTAGTTGTTTTTATTTATAAATTGAGACATCCACCTATTATTGATCTGTCAAATATAGCGTAGGTAATTTATACTTGGTACTTATACACACATTCCCATGGATACGACAACCCTACTCATATCACTATATTAAAACTTGACACCGTAGACTTGCGGTTAGAAAAATCTCTAACAAGTTTTTGGCGCCGTTCTTGAATGTTTTTGTGTGATATCAAGGTTGATTGCCTAGTTGTAATTTGACTATTTTTTTTGTTTTCTTTTATTTGTTTTAATTTTGTGTAATTGTTTTAGGCACATCGTTGGATGGAATTATAATGTATGCACATACGTGGCCAATCGATGGTGCTTCTGGGATTTTTGGAAGTCAAAGTGTGAACAATTTTGTTCCTTATTATCTACCTCAAGAAAATGTATGGGCCCAAAATATGGCAAATCGTGAAACCTTTCATCAGCCACAAGAACAATTGTCTAGCTTGGAAGAAACACTTTATCAATTTCTAGACGATTGTGAGGCAAGAAGACGACAAGATGAGATAAAACATCGGTCCAAGTTGGAAGAAAATCTTGCGGAGTTTATCAAAGAGTGTAAGATAAGAAATCGAGAAAGTGATAATAGATTATTACAAACCGAGGCAAGCATTCAACAAACTGAGATTACATGTCAAAATATGTCAAAGTTACTCCAACAAATGATTGAACAACTTAATAATGAAGAGTCGTCATCATTATTGGGACCAGTGAAATAGAAAATCATGAACATGAATTGCCCATAATGAAAAAGATGGACATCCTTCAAAATTTGGAGGAGACTTTTGAAGAGTGCAATCCGATCTTACAAGAGGAGGAGCCATGTCAAACTAACTCGGGAGTATCTCTATCTCTCACTCAATTGAAAATCCTCATATTGACAAAAATATGTGCACTCTAGATGTAAGCTTCAATTCAAATGTATCAAATTTTGAGAAGCATACACTTGAAGGAACAATGCTTGAAAATGGTGATCAATTCACATGTTCTACAGATTTCATGATATTTAATGTGAGTAAAGATAGAAATATCTTTACTATGATTGATAAACCATTTTTCATCATTAGGAACACATTTTTTGATTTCCAAAATACCATCAACATTGTGATCCTTAATCATCCACGTCTTACATACACTGAAGGATCGCCTATACTATTGGAAAATACAAAGGCGTGGCATGATCGACACTTGTTTTTGGATCCCGGTTGAATAAAACAAAAGTCTGGCTAAAGACTTTAAATTTAGCGCTTCTTGGGAGGCAACCCAAGCTCATTTTACTTGCTTTCATAGTTAGATTAGTTAGAATGTTTGTGTTTTATTAGTAGTAGTTATGACATCTCACCCTTATCCCACTTGCATGCTCATTACGCGATTCTTGTGAAATTATGAGCAAAAGGTGATTATTGTGATAGAATTTGGATTGGTATTGAATTTCGGGTATAATTGGTTATATAAATTACCTCCACATCCTTATTTTCTATCTATGCCCACCATGTATTTGATAAAATGCCTCAATGAGAAATTTAACACTTTTGCATACCCTTCTTGGTTTATTGTTGGGAGTTCACATATTGATTACAATTATATGACATTAATGTCTCTCCCATGGTCTTCGTATGATATTGTGGTACTTTATCCCATTGCTTGTTTCCACGTGTTTGGTTTTGTTTGACAGGTTGGTATTGTGCCTCCTAAATCATAAAAAGGCAAAGAAAAAGCCATCGGCCCTACAGTGCTACCAATTGGCCCTGTTGCTTCTCTTTAACCCCAAGATTCCGACGAGGAGTTTCACCTCTTCCATTGAGGACAATAGTTATATTAAGTTTGGGGGGTGGTAATACCTTTTCAGTTTGTGATCCAACTTTCTTCGTGTTTTTTTATTTGTTTCTTGCATATTTGCTTTGAGTTGAGTCGAGTCAGGTCGTTTGTAAAACTGTGAAATTGCTTGACTAAGTGAATTTGTCGAATATGAGTTGAACGGTCAAGAGAGCATGTGTTAAACTGTGATTTAATCTTCTTTCCATTAATTCCATCTATGTGCTTAACTCTGTTGATTTATTTGGGGATGATTTATGCAATTGAGTGGTTACTTTATGATCCCACCGGATGCTAGAACTTGTCTAATCACTAGTCGAGGCGAAATCCTAGGTGAAGTAACATTAAAGAAGTGATTTAGGCCATCTTTGAACAAGCCAGAGCCTAGAATGCCTACCTTTGTATTATATTTTCCCTAGTATCCCCTTTTGAGCCTTATAAACCCGTTTCTTTGGCAACCAATCTAATACCCAGAGCCTAAAGGTTAATATCCTAATTACCCATCAATCATACACACAAAGTATAGAAATAAATATTGGAAGTTGAGGAGAGTATGATGAGAAGGGTGTGTATTTAATTGAATGAAGTTGCCCAAGAAAAGAAAATATGGAACCCCATGTGCGCAAAAGAATAAGTTTGGGGGTTCCGGAAAAAAATACGTGTAAAACAAAATTGAGAAAAATCATCGGGATTGAAGGTTCATAAACATTGGGGATGTCAAAAAGTGAAGGGTAGTAGTTTATTGATAATTCGAAGTGTTAATTGTGTGTTTGGGTGATTTGAGCCACTTAATCCCATATTTTCCTACCTTACCCTAAGCCCACAATACAAGCTTTAAAAGTCCTATTGATCCTTGTGTTACATTAGCCTACATTAGTGGAGATTAGTGTGAAAGACAAGCCTATGGAATCCGGTAAGCATCTCATCTCTATATTCAAAAAGTGGATCATTTTGAAAACACTTGATTGCGTGAATCTATTTGAATAATGTAAACGGAGTTGGCATGTACATTCCATACTTTTGATCACAATGTTAAAACACATGCTTGATTGATAGTGAAATGAGTATGAGACAAATGATATTGGTTGTGAAGTTTTGCAGTTTGTTTGTATTGTTGTGTCTTGTATTTTTCATTTTAGAGTTGTAATTGCTTGAGGACAAGCAATATTCTAAGTTTGGGGGTATTTGTTCACTTGGTTTTATACCATTGATTTGGACTTCCCAGACTTGAGTTTTGTGTTGTTTTTGAGTATTTTGAGTCATTTTTGTTATATCTCATAGGTTAAGCATTAATTTCTATTGTTTCGAGTCATTTGAGTGGCTAAGACATATTGTGGGCCAAGTACATTGAGTCTAGAGTCATAGCAATGAGTCTCATGTCAAAAGAAGCAAGGATGATCAAACAATAAGGGGATTGATATCAAGAAATGTCCAAACGCGTCTAGAATTTCCAGTACTGGCAGGTTTTAGTATTTTGGCCATAACTCTCTCCACAAAATTGATATTGAGCTGATTCAAGTGGCTACGGAAAGATAAGAGATAGGGCTACAACTCTTATGAAGACACAAAAAGCACATTCGGACGTTTGGATGGCGCTACAGCGCGAAGAAGAGGCGCTGCAGCGCAACAGCGGCGCCGCAGCGCCCAAAACGAGCGCCGCAGCGCCCGGGAGTGTTCTACGGGCGCTGCAGCGCCCCCTCCTTGGCGCTGCAGCGCCCGGTACCGAAAATGGGCAGTCTGGGTTTGTGTTTTGGCGCTGCAGCGCCCATTTTCGAGCGCTGCAGCGCTGTGTGGCGGACAAAACAAGAAATGTCCGATTTTGGGATCTAAAAAGAGGGTACTATAAATAGATACATGGTAGGCTTGAACTAGGGAGGAGGACACTTGGGGATGAAAACCAATACCACCAATACACAAGGGAAGAGTTGGGGAAGAGGATTGAAGACATTTATCATCTAGAAATAGATAAGATTCTTCTTTAATCTCTTTAATTCTTTCTTTGTTGTTTCTTGTATATCATTTGAGATGCATTCTCATTTGATTATGGGTATTTGTATTTTCATCATGAGCTAAACTTTATAATTCTAGAGGGATGATGTAATCTATGTTTGAACTTATGTTTTGATATTGTGGTTTGTCAATCTAGATTTCCCAATCTATTTGTGCTATTTGGATTTGTTGCTTCTAAATTACTTGATCAATAATTTAGAGTGTTTGGTGTATTTGATTTGACACTTGAGAGAGGTAATTGAATACATGACCTTGAAATAGCATAACCTAGGATTTCATAGAATTGAGAGATTTGTGAATCCTTTGAAGTTATTTATTAAGATTCATAGTTTTTATTGAGATTTCAATTGGTGATTTTTATAGAGATATTGATTTCCCAATTGTGATCTAAAATCATTTGGCACTCGAGAGAGGAAATGATTATTGTAGAAATCTTGACTTATAAATTGGTAATTTGTGATTGATATACTATATTGATAACATAAGGGAAAACTAGATCCATCACACCTCTAGAATTCATTCTCCCATAGATTTAGATGTTTATATTTTGATTAGTTATATCTAGTTGTTTTTATTTATAAATTGAGACATCCACCTATTATTGATCTGTCAAATATAGCGTAGGTAATTTATACTTGGTACTTATACACACATTCCCTGTGGATACGACAACCCTACTCATATCACTATATTAAAACTTGACACCGTAGACTTGCGGTTAGAAAAATCTCTAACAAGTTTTTGGCGCCGTTGCCGGGGAATGTGTTTTGTGTGATATCAAGGTTGATTGCCTAGTTGTAATTTGACTATTTTTTTTGTTTTCTTTTATTTGTTTTAATTTTGTGTAATTGTTTTAGGCACATCGTTGGATGGAATTATAATGTATGCACATACGTGTGTCGATGGTCTTACGGGATTTTTGGAAGTCAAAGTGTGAACAATTTTGTTCCTTATTATCTACCTCAAGAAAATGTATGGGCCCAAAATATGGCAAATCGTGAAACCTTTCATCAGCCACAAGAACAATTGTCTAGCTTGGAAGAAACACTTTATCAATTTCTAGACGATTGTGAGGCAAGAAGACGACAAGATGAGATAAAACGTCGGTCCAAGTTGGAAGAAAATCTTGCGGAGTTTATCAAAGAGTGTAAGATAAGAAATCGAGAAAGTGATAATAGATTATTACAAACCGAGGCAAGCATTCAACAAACCGAGATTACATGTCAAAATATGTCAAAGTTACTCCAACAAATGATTGAACAACTTAATAATGAAGAGTCGTCATCATTATTGGGACCTGGTGAAATAGAAAATCATGAACATGAATTGCCCATAATGAAAAAGATGGACATCCTTCAAAATTTGGAGGAGACTTTTGAAGAGTGCAATCCGATCTTACAAGAGGAGGAGCCATGTCAAACTAACTCAGGGAGTATCTCTATCTCTCACTCAATTGAAAATCCTCATATTGACAAAAATATGTGCACTCTAGATGTAAGCTTCAATTCAAATGTATCAAATTTTGAGAAGCATACACTTGAAGGAACAATGCTTGAAAATGGTGATCAATTCACATGTTCTACAGATTTCATGATATTTAATGTGAGTAAAGATAGAAATATCTTTACTATGATTGATAAACTATTTTTCATCATTAGGAACACATTTTTTGATTTCCAAAATACCATCAACATTGTGATCCTTAATCATCCACGTCTTACATACACTGAAGGATCGCCTATACTATTGGAAAATACAAAGGCGTGGCATGATCGACACTTGTTTTTGGATCCCGGTTGAATAAAACAAAAGTCTGGCTAAAGACTTTAAATTTAGCGCTTCTTGGGAGGCAACCCAAGCTCATTTTACTTGCTTTCATAGTTAGATTAGTTAGAATGTTTGTGTTTTATTAGTAGTAGTTATGACATCTCACCCTTATCCCACTTGCATGCTCATTATGCGATTCTTGTGAAATTATGAGCAAAAGGTGATTATTGTGATAGAATTTGGATTGGTATTGAATTTCAGGTATAATTGGTTATATAAATTACCTCCACATCCTTATTTTCTATCTATGCCCACCATGTATTTGATAAAATGCCTCAATGAGAAATTTAACACTTTTGCATACCCTTCTTGGTTTATTGTTGGGAGTTCACATATTGATTACAATTATATGACATTAATGTCTCTCCCATGGTCTTCGTATGATATTGTGGTACTTTATCCCATTGCTTGTTTCCACGTGTTTGGTTTTGTTTGACAGGTTGGTATTGTGCCTCCTAAATCATAAAAAGGCAAAGAAAAAGCCATCGACCCTACAGAGTGCTACCAATTGGCCCTGTTGCTTCTCTTTAACCCCAAGATTCCGACGAGGAGTTTCACCTCTTCCATTGAGGACAATAGTTATATTAAGTTTGGGGGGGTGGTAATACCTTTTTCAGTTTGTGATCCAACTTTCTTCGTGTTTTTTTTATTTGTTTCTTGCATATTTGCTTTGAGTTGAGTCGAGTCAGGTCGTTTGTAAAACTGTGAAATTGCTTGACTAAGTGAATTTGTCGAATATGAGTTGAACGGTCAAGAGAGCATGTGTTAAACTGTGATTTAATCTTCTTTCCATTAATTCCATCTATGTGCTTAACTCTGTTGATTTATTTGGGGATGATTTATGCAATTGAGTGGTTACTTTATGATCCCACCGGATGCTAGAACTTGTCTAATCACTAGTCGAGGCGAAATCCTAGGTGAAGTAACATTAAAGAAGTGATTTAGGCCATCTTTGAACAAGCCAGAGCCTAGAATGCCTACCTTTGTATTATATTTTCCCTAGTATCCCCTTTTGAGCCTTATAAACCCGTTTCTTTGGCAACCAATCTAATACCCAGAGCCTAAAGGTTAATATCCTAATTACCCATCAATCATACACACAAAGTATAGAAATAAATATTGGAAGTTGAGGAGAGTATGATGAGAAGGGTGTGTATTTAATTGAATGAAGTTGCCCAAGAAAAGAAAATATGGAACCCCATGTGCGCAAAAGAATAAGTTTGGGGGTTCCGGAAAAAAATACGTGTAAAACAAAATTGAGAAAAATCATCGGGATTGAAGGTTCATAAACATTGGGGATGTCAAAAAGTGAAGGGTAGTAGTTTATTGATAATTCGAAGTGTTAATTGTGTGTTTGGGTGATTTGAGCCACTTAATCCCATATTTTCCTACCTTACCCTAAGCCCACAATACAAGCTTTAAAAGTCCTATTGATCCTTGTGTTACATTAGCTTTACATTAGTGGAGATTAGTGTGAAAGACAAGCCTATGGAATCCAAAGCATCTCATCTCTATATTCAAAAAGTGGATCATTTTGAAAACACTTGATTGCGTGAATCTATTTGAATAATGTAAACGGAGTTGGCATGTACATTCCATACTTTTGATCACAATGTTAAAACACATGCTTGATTGATAGTGAAATGAGTATGAGACAAATGATATTGGTTGTGAAGTTTTGCAGTTTGTTTGTATTGTTGTGTCTTGTATTTTTCATTTTAGAGTTGTAATTGCTTGAGGACAAGCAATATTCTAAGTTTGGGGGTATTTGTTCACTTGGTTTTATACCATTGATTTGGACTTCCCAGACTTGAGTTTTGTGTTGTTTTTGAGTATTTTGAGTCATTTTTGTTATATCTCATAGGTTAAGCATTAATTTCTATTGTTTCGAGTCATTTGAGTGGCTAAGACATATTGTGGGCCAAGTACATTGAGTCTAGAGTCATAGCAATGAGTCTCATGTCAAAAGAAGCAAGGATGATCAAACAATAAGGGGATTGATATCAAGAAATGTCCAAACGCGTCTAGAATTTCCAGTACTGGCAGGTTTTAGTATTTTGGCCATAACTCTCTCCACAAAATTGATATTGAGCTGATTCAAGTGGCTACGGAAAGATAAGAGATAGGGCTACAACTCTTATGAAGACACAAAAAGCACATTCGGACGTTTGGATGGCGCTACAGCGCGAAGAAGAGGCGCTGCAGCGCAGCTGCAATGCCCTTGCCCAGCGCCAAAACGAGCGCCGCGGCGCCCGGGAGTGTTCTACGGCGCTGCAGCGCCCCTCCTTAGCGCTGCAGCGCCCGGTACAAAATGGGCAGTCTGGTTTTGTGTTTTGGCGCTGCAGCGCTTCATTTTCGAGCGCTGCAGCTACTGTGGGCGGACAAAACAAGAAATGTCCGATTTTGGGATCTAAAAAGAGGGTACTATAAATAGATACATGGTAGGCTTGAACTAGGGAGGGAGGACACTTGGGGATGAAAACCAATACCACCAATACACAAGGGAAGAGTTGGGGAAGAGGATTGAAGACATTTATCATCTAGAAATAGATAAGATTCTTCTTTAATCTCTTTAATTCTTTCTTTGTTGTTTCTTGTATATCATTTGAGATGCATTCTCATTTGATTATGGGTATTTGTATTTTCATCATGAGCTAAACTTTATAATTCTAGAGGGATGATGTAATCTATGTTTGAACTTATGTTTTGATATTGTGGTTTGTCAATCTAGATTTCCCAATCTATTTGTGCTATTTGGATTTGTTGCTTCTAAATTACTTGATCAATAATTTAGAGTGTTTGGTGTATTTGATTTGACACTTGAGAGAGGTAATTGAATACATGACCTTGAAATAGCATAACCTAGGATTTCATAGAATTGAGAGATTTGTGAATCCTTTGAAGTTATTTATTATGATTCATAGTTTTTATTGAGATTTCAATTGGTGATTTTTATAGAGATATTGATTTCCCAATTGTGATCTAAAATCATTTGGCACTCGAGAGAGGAAATGATTATTGTAGAAATCTTGACTTATAAATTGGTAATTTGTGATTGATATACTATATTGATAACATAAGGGAAAACTAGATCCATCACACCTCTAGAATTCATTCTCCCATAGATTTAGATGTTTATATTTTGATTAGTTATATCTAGTTGTTTTTATTTATAAATTGAGACATCCACCTATTATTGATCTGTCAAATATAGCGTAGGTAATTTATACTTGGTACTTATACACACATTCCCTGTGGATACGACAACCCTACTCATATCACTATATTGATAACCAGTAGAGTTTCTGTCAACTCTTATTTGCCATACTCAGCTGTCTCGCAGCGAAGTCTTCCTTCAGGTCTTCAGTTGTCTTCTTGCATGTTAAGGCGTAGCCGACTTAACTCAACTTGGCGGCTTTCTAATTGTTACAATACATTTCTGACAAGAATTTGGGGAGCCAACTTTCTATTCTAAGTTTTACATGGCATTCATCAAAATCTAAACAATAAAATTCCTAACAATTTCCCCCTTTTTGATGATGCCAAAACTTAAATAATTCAAAGATGCAAACAGCAATGATACATACAGATAGTGTATTGACATAGAATGTATGCGCGAGAATCAATTCTTTTTATTGATCATATCATTCTTGTTCCTCAACACAATCAAGTTTACAAGGTGTATCGGGCATATAATTGTCTTCACAAAAATTAAAGAATTTATACCTTTATTATAGAAGACTTACATTGTATGTATTTACATAATAAAATACACGAAGGGTTGACAAAGAAACACTTCATCTCCTTCGCCGCTCTCCTTCTTTCATCTTGTTCGATCTTCTTCTCTTCTTCTTTTTTCTCGTCGTCAATTTGCCTTCTTTTTCTTCTCATATGCTTTCGTGGCGGCTTCATCTTTTCTTATTCTTTCTGTCTCTCCCGCCATAGCCGAGTTTGTCTCTTGTTTTCTTCTTCTATTCTTTTTGCATACTCGGCGTTGGTTTTAGCTACTTTCAAATTTGCCACTTGGTCAAGCCCAGCCCGATAGATCCCTCCTTTCTTTCCTGGATCTACGTATTCAATATTCTTGGGCGGAGGCCTGGGTCCAAGCTTCTTCCTCCACTCATCGCTTCTTCCTCTACCTGCCTCTGCGTATCTTTGGCGGGGTCTTCTTCTTTCGGTGAGTGACCGGCGGAGTGACCAAAGCAGAGTGGCTGCGATTGTCTGCTTGCTGTCGACTTCTTCACATAATGTGAGACCCTTTTCCCGATCTGATTCCAAGCTTGAGCCATGTAGACATATTTGCAAAGTATCCCTCGGACTCGGCGTTTTAAATTCATCGACGATCGTCTCTCGTCCCGACATCCGAGATGGCATAGGTGTCTCATCTCTTTGGAATGCCTCCGTGTTCTTTCAAGATGTTCATCACCCTGGCATCCATTCTTCCTTCCACTTCCTTCATCCCCGCTTCAATTGATTTTCTCTTCTCGGCCATAGATACTGCGAGTGTTGGAGTGGCGAGTCACCTGGGAGTTTCTTTGCTTATAATGTCACCGTGTGACGGGACCTTGTTGGGGGTTTGTGCAATCATCAATGTCACATCCGTTGATCCTTCCCCCTCAACATGCTTTCCTTTCTTCTTTCAAGACTTCCTCGGTGATTTTCCCGACTAAATTTGCTCCTTTCTTTTAAACTTGATTTTCTTTGTTTTAAGGTATTCCTCTTCCCCCTTTTTGGCATCATCAAAGGATAGAGGAACCCGAGGAATCTTTGGCAAGCATGAAGTCGAGTCTTTTGATGGTTGAGTTACGCTTCAAGTCTGCTGCGTTGTATGCGGCCGGAATCGGTCGAGTAGCGTTGGATTCTGCTGAAATCGGCTTCATCTCGGCCATGAGAAGGCTGAATTTTCTTGTCATGTGTTCTTCCAAACCTTTGTAGATCATGTGTATGTTGCTCACGCGGCGGCTTGATCTCGGCGGTGTGAGCTTCATGCATATGCTCAATGTGTTCTCTCGGCTTTGTCTTTGCATCGGTATTTTCGGCTCTCCACACCACAGACTTGTTGAACAATTGTCGAAGTATCTCACTGTTCCCACACGCATTGTTTCTTTGCTTTGTTGCCACCATTCCCTTATCCGAATCTGTTATGCCTCTTAAATCGGTATAAGGGTGGCATCTCTGTTGTCGATCGCATGTCCAAAGAGGCTGATGCCTCTCCATCCTTTCAATCTCGGCAAAGAGTGCCTTGAACACTTCTCGAGCTTGGTGATTCTTCTCATTGCGGTGATGGCCATACTGACATCGAAGTCATAATCACCGAACAATGGTGTCCGAAGGAAGAGCAGGAGCTGGTTTGTAATAGCGTGCTTGTTCGTTTCGACTCTTCGTGGAGTTACGGTATCTCCGGTGAGAAAGGAAAGATTCTACAAAGGATTCATCACCGCCAAGCGGTATACATTCGATGATGAGCGGTGCGCGTGAAGTTCTCTTGGGAATCGATCTGCTGCGGCTTGAGGAGCTGAGCGGTGGTTTCTTGTTGTTCACCGGGTTACATTGTGAAGTAGACGTCTTGAGCCTCAAATTTGTCTTAACACCGTTGTTGTCTCAACTGATTTCTCCATTTCGATGGCGGTCCTCGGCCTTGCTCGAGCGTCATCGGATGATGATGAGATTTCCATTGGTGGCTCATCATCAAAATTAAAGGTTTGACGAGTAGTCTTGGGATCGAACTTGCTCGTGCTTGGAACATCCGCACTGGTGAGTCTTTTGGATTTGTCATGGGGATGACTCGACTTCTTCTTCGCCTTCCGATCCCGAAAAAGTGACATCGGGGTTGTCACAGGAATCATGAAGTGCGCTGATCTCCTTCTCGGATGGGTCGATGATCTAGGAGGATGTTCTCTACTTGGTGCTTTACCCCTGGAAGTCTCAACCTCCCGTGGGCCTTCATTTCCTCCGGCGGTCTCTCTTTTCTGCGAGGCATGGTCCTCTCTTTCGATAGTGTCACTGTCTTAGGGTCTTCTGATGGCATCCATTGGAGTCTCAACCCCATGGATTGCACTTTCATCGCCCCAGTGTTAACTCCCGGGTGTTCCTTCCTGTGCCTCGACGCATCAACAGCGTCATTAGCCTTGAGCGGTTGGCACCTCACCGAGACAGTCTCAAGCGCGAGCTTCGTTGATGGCAACTTCTTTTTTTCTTCTTGTGTTTGAGTTTTCTCTACTTCGCCTCCCACATTCTTTGTGGAGTCATCTGCAGCGACCTCCCGACCTTCTTTGCCGGTGGAGGAGTTTCCCCCTCGGTGGCGCACCCGGTGAGTGACTTGAATGGGTCACTCGTCTCCAAACTCCCGGCTGTTTTGATTGATTGCTCAGGCCGTTTGGGGCGGTGGTAGCACACTTTCAATAGGGGTTGGCTCGGCTGGGTCCCCATTATCGATTTCATCGCCATCTCCTTATTGCCTTCTTACGAGTGGTGGGAAGTGGTATCAGCAACAACATGGCTATTTCTTTGAACCACTCCCATTGGATCGATTTCAGTGTGTTACGGAGGACTCTCCTGGTCCCTCCATTAGTCTTTGCTCGTGAAGGATTCTTGATTCGTGCAATGCTTGCTGCATTTGCAACTCTTACGTGCGAAAGACATTCTGCGTTCCTCGTCAGTCGGAGAAGACATCAAGGAGAGGATGTGTGTGTTCTATGGTGCCGGAGATAGGGCGGATGCTTGCCTTCTCACGTGCTTCGGCTTCTTCGGTTTGTTTTTCTCTCTCCTTGTCCTTGTAGATCTGCGGGATTTACGTGCGATTGTCTTCATCCGTAGGGAGCACGATAGTTAATCGAGGAAATTTAGCGATTCCTCTTCTTCTTCTATGAACTCGGGCCGTTGGAACTGTTCCCTTGACTTGCTCAACTTCCATTTCCTCCACTCACGCAGACGATTTTGGATGTCTGGGTAAGGTGGAGATAGGATCATTACATCACTATCTGCTCTGGTAGGTTCTTCTTGTGCTTGGTGTGAGCTACAGCTGTTTGTGTCTTGGTTGCCTCTGCTGATCGCCTTGGCGAGACTTGGCTGTTTCATCAACTACATCTGGAGACTCTACTTCTTGATAGTCTCCGGTATTTGTGCTAGGCCGAGTAATCGACTCAATGGTTTCTCTGTTGGACTGCTTTACAAGTCTTCTTCGTCTCTTAGTTTGTACCGAGAGGGATTTACGGTTCGAGAGCGATGTCCTCTCGAGTCTTGGCGGTGGGGCCGTGCGGTGTTTGTTTCGAGGAGCGGAGGCGTCGTGGCTTCTCGGTTCTCCTCTTTTTGACGATCGGAGAAGGTATTTGTGAGTCCTTCTCGACCGGCTAACTGCGAGGCGGGAGACACAGCTGGCAGGGGCGGTGACTTTCTTTGCGGGCGGGGAGCATGTTTGGTTTTCTTTCTTTGCGGGGGCAACTTTCTTCTTGGCAGTGCGGGAAGCATTTGTGTCTTCGAGGTCACCATTCCCCCTCATCTTGGTGTCGACTCTCTTGGCGTAAGCTCGCTTACAGCGCCCGAGAGGTTAGCTCAACATCCTCTTGTTAACATGGAAAGCCTTCTCATGTCTAAGAGGACTCCTTTCACCTCCAATCGATAATGGCCAATCACCAGGCCATATCCCGAGATCCTCCAAATGTGCCATCTTCTTTGAAGGACTTGTTCCCCACGTTACGCGAAATCTGCTGTAGATAAACTCAGCCCGATTTATCTTCTTTTCTTCGATGATTGCATCCATCACAATCAGTTTTGCCTTTGTGATTGGTCAAAGCTCCAAATTTGATGTCGATACATTTGGCAACTATGTCCAACAATTTGTGATAATCCTCCTTGATAGTCTCTTGTTTCTTTGTGTATATTATTTTGTCGGCAAAGTCGGACTTGGCTATTTCTTTCCATGCGTCGGCCAGGTTTACATCGACTTCCTTAATCTCGATTGCTCCTTACCTGCGGTAGTGAGCAATATTCAGCCAAATCATTGGCGGTGATAGTCATTGCTTCCCATGAACAGATGACTTGATTCCTTCATCGTGAATCTCGGCATTCACGTAGAATTGTCGACCTCCTCCACATAGGTCATCGGATATTCTAGCGTTAGAAACGGTTTTAGTCCGGCGTTTCCAACTTCTCGGTTTTCTTTACCAGGGTGTCGTCGGACCCCTGCTTCACCATTCCATCGAAATCCACCGCGTCGAACCGGTGTGGATTTGCTTTCCTAACTTGGTAAAGTCATAAGTTGGTGCCATTTCTCGGGATTATATCAAGAAAAACTTCGAAATTGATTTGAAGGTTGATAGGGTTTCGAGTATTTTGCCTTTGCTTTTGAGAGAAATAGATGAGCAGTTTTTAGAAGTGTGAGAGAAAGCGGACGAAAATGGTTTAAATATGGTTTATGAAAAAGCGTGCGGCGGTTTTTGAATTGTGATCGAAATCAACGGCTTGGATTTCGCCGCCAATTGAGCATTTCATGTCTCGTATTTAATGCGGCAAATTTATGTCCAATCATAAGCTTGGTGTGCGGCTTTATGTCGTACACATCATCATTATCTTTGACGTGTTCCTTAAAACATTCCCGCTTAGTCAAAGCATTGCGTTTGTCACTTTGCTCATAAGTTATTCAAACTTATCACTTAGGGCGATTTAACTCTTCTCACAGTTCTCTTAGTGACTCATTTCTCGGTGACTCGGTGTAAATTTGTCTTTCCGATCTGGTGATTTCTTGGTGACTTACTGTTTTCGATTCTTTTTCACCTCCTTTTCATTCCATTTCTTTTCTTTGGTTCTTCCGTGTCTCGGCTTAGTTCAATTAATCCCAACTCATGCTTGAGTTCTTCAAATCTTGACTCACATAATGGTTTTGTGAAGATGTCGGCTAGTTGTTTATCGATTGAGATATATTCCGGAGGATGATGTCCTTCTTTTCAACATGGTCTCTTATGAAGTGATATCGACATCAATATGTTTTGTTCTTGAATGCAACACAGGATTTTGAGTGATTGCAATTGCACTTGTGTTATCACACATGATTGAAATTTCTTTTTCTTCAACTTCATAGTCTCTCATTTCTTTGTCTCATCCATAGGATTTGGGCTGCAACAACGCCCGCAGCTATGTATTCTCGCCTCACCAGAGGTGACTATTGAGTTTTGCTTCTTGCTAAACCAGGAAATTAGTCTGTTTCCTAGCATTTGACATGTGCCTCAAGTGCTCTTCTGTCCACTCTGCATCCGGATAGTCGAGAATCAATAGCCAATTAGCTTGAATCCACCTTCCTTTGGATACCATAGGCCTACTTCTTGGCTTCCTTTTAAGTATCTCGGTATTCTCTTAGTGCTTTGTCATATGGCTCTCTTTTGGAGCAGATTGAAATCTTGCACATACACCTACAAACAAAGGTGATGTCGGCACGCTATTTGTGAGATAGAGCAATGATCCAATAAGTGCTCAGTATCTTGTTTGGTCTCTGATTTACCATCTGCATCCATGTCCATTTTGATGATGTGTTCATTGGTATTTTTACTGAAGACTTCTCCTCCATACCAAACTTCTTCATTACATCTACGGTGTATTTTGTTTGACTTATGAAGGTTCCATCCTTCACTTTTCACATGCTCACGGGTGCCTGTTTCAATCCATACAGGGCTTTCTTGAGTTTGTATACCTTGTCTCCAAGAGTCTTCGCTCAAATCCTGGAGGTTGTTCAACATACACTTCTTCTTCCAATAAACCATTTAGGAATGCACTTTTTACATCCATTTGATATACAATGAAATTCTTGTGAGTCGCATAGGCAAGAAACATCCTTATAGCTTCCAATCTTGCTACGAGGAGCAAATGTTTCATCAAAATCTATCCCTTCTTCTTGGCAATATCCTTTGGCTACCAATCTTGCTTTGTTTCTTACCACGCAGCCTTCCTCGTTCATTTTATTTATGAATACCCATTTGGTGCCAATAACATTTTGATGCATGGGTCTTTGCACTAATTCCCACACTTTGTTCCTTTCAAACCGATTCACTCTTCTTGCATAGCTTGAATCCAATGTGTGTCATCCAATGCTTGTGACACATCTTTTGGCTCTATTTGCGAGATGAAGCATGTGAACATTGCTTCTTGTTGAGTTCGGATCTTGTCTTGACACCTTCTCTTATATCTCCAATGACAAGTTACGTGGATGGTCTCTCGGCCATCTTACATCGGTTGGAGTAAGTTAGGCTGGATTGATCGACTTGCGGTTGTGTTCTTTGGTCGACTCTCTCGTAATCACTTAGCTTCAAATTTTCCAAATTTGTTTTTGAGATTGACTATCTCATCTTCTTCGAATTGATAATTCCGACTTGACTTGACATAGGGATTCTTCGTATGGTTGAATGATTCACTTATCGGTGACTCTTCAATGTCTTCTCCATTTACATTTTGCTCATCGAATACTACATGAATGGATTCTTCGTAACCATAGTTCTTTTGTTGAGTATTACGTAGGCTTTGCTTTCAAATTTGAGTATCTAAGAAGATACCTTCATCGACTTTAGCATCAAAGGCCTTTAGGTTGTCTTTGCCATTGTTGTGAATGAAGCATTTACATCCAAATATTCTCAAATATGAAACATTTGGTTTTCTTCCGATCTAGATCTCATAGGGAGTCTTTGTCACCGTCTTTTATCATACATCTGTTTTGGGTGTAACAAGTGTGTGTTGATTGCTTGACCCAAAATCTTTTTGTAACCTGCTTGACTAACATGGTCCTTTGCTGCTTCTTTTTGAGAGTTACTTTCCTTTCTTTCGCAACTCCATTCTGCATTGTGGAGTCCTTGCTGCTGATAGTTCATGACCAATACCATTCTCAATACAATCATCGAGTTATTATTCCATTGACAAACTCGGTTCCTCTATCCCGATCTTATTTTGATAATGGTTTGACTCTTCTCATTTTGAATCCTTTTCATCACCGTGGTAGTTTTTGTAGAGTTTCTTTCTTCTTACACATGAATATTGTCCATGTATATCTTGAGTAGTCATCTACTACCACCAAGGTGTATTTCTTTCCACTTATCTTTGGGGTTCCACTTTGGGCCAAATAGATCCATATGAAGCGGATGCAATATTCTTGTAGAGGATGGGCATGTCTTTTCTTTGAATGACGACTTGATTTGTTTTCCCTTCTCGACATGCATCACATATACTCTCCTTCTTGTATCTTCGAGTCCTGAAGTCCTTCTACAAGATGACTTCTTGCCCGACTTGTTAATTGTTTTGAAATTCGGGTGACTCGGCTTTTTGTGCCACATCCAACTTGATTCAATTTGTACTTTTTGCTAGTAGACATGTCTTTGGGTGTTGCGATTGACCAATCCACTACATACATATTTTTCTGTCTACATCCTTGCAACACCACTTCATTTGATTCAATATCTTTGATTTGGCATATACCCATGTTGAATCCAACATTGTAGCCCTTGTCACAAAGTCGATCGATACTCGATAAGTTGAAGTTGAGTCCTTCAACATATGCAACATCTGTGATTTCTAATCCATTCCTCTTGATGGATCCAATGCCTCTTATTTCACCAGGAGCTTCATTTCCTCCAAATATGACTTTTGCTCCTTTGACTTCCTTGAATTTTGATTTCTCTTATTTCTGTCATATATGTCCGGAACAACCCACTATCCATGTACCAGGTTCCTTGGCACTCATTCCTTGAACTGCAATCAAGGAAATTAAGTTTTGAGGTACCCATACTTGTGCAGGTCCCGAGGGGTTAAATTGTAAGATGATCCAACCAACCTATAGCCAAATAATTTGACTCTAAGGGGTTGCCATCTATCGATGCCATAATCATAATTAATCCTGGCAAATTGCTTGGGGATTCTAGGTTCATCACAAATTGTCTCTTTTGTCGTATGCTGCATATGTATTTTAGCAATTGCATTCCTTGGGTAATTGTAGTGTTTTTGAGTGTAGTGCCTAGGTGCATATGTGTCTTTGATGAAAGCTCTTATACTTTTGGAATGGCCTTTGTTGAGTTCTAGGCCTTTGCCATCCGGGCTTATATTCCATAAGTCGTGTCTTTGTGATTCACATTATTCCAATCAGCTTGGCTTGGATAATTTCTACCATTCCCATCATATGTATTTCTTTTATGGGTTTTAAGGATGTTTGGTAGCTCTGCTTCTTCTTTACGAGTATTTTCTGTTTGGAGTTTCTTTGAGGACTCGGTGAATCTCTTCTCACTGTCCTTTCGGCCTCTCAACTCGGGTTTTTTTCCTTTTCCTTTGTAACCAAGGCCGCTTTACTTAGTATTGTGCTTTGGAGTGAATGTGTGTGCAACATTTAGAGTTTTGGATTTTTCGGACTCTTCATGACTTGAAGATCCTTTTTCCAAAATTACTCTTGAGGTTTGACATGGCACGAGGAATTAAATCCTAAGCTGTCTTGTCTCCACATTCTCTTTGACTCATAATAAGATCATCCAATGATTTAGATGCCTTAGTAAATGAGGCAATAACATTCTTGAGGTCATTCTCCCTCTTTTCTATAGCGGCAATTTACTACTAATTTAGCATTTTCGACCTTTAAACTTTCATTTTCAACAACTATTTGACTTAGAGTACTCGGCTCCTTAGTCGACTTTGAGTTTTGATTTTTGAGTAAAATTTTTTTTCCTCATTCAATAGTGTGTGTGAGGATTTAATGTGTTCAAAATCTTTCATCATTTTGCCTAATGAATCATAAAGATCGGTAGGTGATGAAGTGTGTGTGTCACATCACTATCACTAGTGTACGAGCTTGTTGAGTTAGATTGTACCTCATCTTCTTGATCTTGTTCTTTGGCCATCAAGCGGATCGGGGCTTCTTCTTGAAAGTCACTTGAGTAGTCGGCTTCACTTTGCTCTGCGAATCATTGTCTCTCTTGACTTGGGCTTGTCTCGGCGATCTCTGCGACCATCATTGCCCTTTTCTTTTCTTGTCTTCTTTCTCACGAAGACCTTTCTTTCTTCTTCATCCCCTGTACTTGTTGACTACGAGGATATGAGCGATCAATGGCATAGTGACCTGGTTGTCTCGATTCCAACATAGATATTCAGCCTTTTGATCGACTCTTTCCATTCTTGAGTTGTCGACCCTTTGATACTCAACTTTTTGATGATTTGTTCTCTTGGTTGGCTGTCTTCCCTTGATTTGGAGGGAGCCGAGTGTCTTCGGAAGATTCACCCTTTCCTTTCTTGTAGTTCTTATTAAAGAACTTGTTGAATCTTTTAACCATCGGGGCTATTTCTTACGGGTCAATGACTTCTTTGACCTCGGCTCTCTTCCCATCTTTAACAATTAGAGCAGCTTTTTTTGGGTACAAATTGTCTCTTCTGGTCTTTTCTTCTCGGCTCAAACTCGTAGGCTTTGAGGTCGAGAATAGTTCATGGTTGGATGTCTTAGATAGGTCCATGGAATGTCTCGATGCCATGACCTTCATTTCCCATTCACCGAAGACTTTTTAGGATCTTCATACACATTTCATTCATGTGTATATTCCTTTCCAAGTGTAGAAAGACTTATTTGTGATTTACGTGAATCGAGCATCCGGTTGATCCAGGTTTTCTCCCGAGATCATTTTGAAGTTTTCAAATCTTTGTACAACCACTTTGATAATTTGTTTTCTTTGATTTGCTCACGAGCCTTCACAAATCAATGTCAACTTGTCCCAGATTTCCTTAGTTTGTTTTGCAAGATTTGACTTTATTGAACATGGCTTTGTCCAAGGTTTTGTAAAGGATGTCCTTGGCTACATTGTCCAAATTGTATCTTTTTTGTCATCATTTGTCCACTCGGTTCTTGGTTTTTCAACCATGACTGATGCAGGAGCAACATCTTCTTCTCCTTCAGTGCAACTCTTCGTGCAACCGTGTTCACCTTTAATATTTGCTTTGAGGCCCATCTTCTATCACTATCCACATCTCATCATGTAATCTTTGATAGATGAGCTGCATCACGAATTTTCCAATCATCAAATTCTTCAATAGTGAACATAGGGATGCGTGTCAAATTTGCTTCCATGATAATGACTTTTAATGATAAAAAGAGTTTTGAAAATTTAAGTACTAAAGCGAGACTTTGAAAAGTTTGGAGATCTAGTTGAAGACCGGTGCGGAGGGTTCAATGAACCAACCGCTCGATACCACTTGTAGGTCCCAAGGGGTGTAAGTGTAAGGTTTAGAAGGGGGTTGAATAAACCTTGCAAATTTTCGATTTAGTCATTTTAAATCTCTGAGTTGATTCTACATTTGTGTCCTTGATGGACAGTCGAATTAGTCACTCAAGAGTTAATCTCTCAACAGGATTTCAATTTGAGTTTGATGATGGAGTAACTCAATTTGTTGGCTATAATTTAACTCAACTTGTCGTTTTATTTTCAGGGAAGACTTAACACCCTTAAGTTTGATTAAGCAAGATTTTAGAGCTTGATTTAGTACTTATAATTTTATCAAATGGATAGCAAATTTATCGTGAGATATAAGCGGTTAAAAGTGCGAGGAATTTAAATCTTTGAAATGTAAATGACACAATAAAGTTTTATAGAGGTTCGAAGATGGGGTAATTCTTCTCTCTCTCTTCTCCAACTCCTGGAGGAATCCACTAGGTAATGATCAGTTTACAAAGTGGTAACAGTCCGAGATACAAGTCTTGATCACAACAGCCGACTTGATCCTTTGGGACTCGATCTGGAGACGCCTTGATCACTCGGTGGCTTCTCGTGCGACTCGGCTTCTTCACAGGCGGTTGCCTTGCTACTCACTCACTTGCTTAAGCTCTTTGGATTTGATCACGAAGCCCTCCAAAAGCTTAAGACTTGGTTCAACCTTGAACCTTTCTACAATCCTTCCGGAATGTAGACCCCTTGTTTTCAGTATTTTCCTCTTCAACTGATTGAAGTTCTCTTTCCTTCACGGGTAAGTGTTGGATTGATGTACTTGAAATGTAAGCTTGAGGATTGAGAATGTTTCGATTTTAATGAGCTTGTATATCTCACGTGTGTGTCATTCATGTATCTCCTCAAACAAACTCCTCAGCCTTTTATAGTGAACTTTCAAAAATTTGCCCGTTGAAGAGATAGGCTTATTTTTGAAAGTCACTTTGCGGTCGTTGGCTTGCGCTTCTTGGAATTGCCATTTCCTCGTATGAATTGTTCTTTCACCTTTTTCGGAGTTCGACACGGTGTAGTGCTTCCCATTGGTTCATTCCTATTGCACGCTTCGGGACCGAGCACTCCAAGAAAGGTGGTATGGAGATATTACTTGTTTAAGTAAATCTCTTGATTTACGTGCAATGGTTCTTTTACGATTATCTCGACTTGACGCATTTCCTTGCTTTCCCCAGGTGACTTAGAGTCGACTTCCAATCATCGGATGACTCTTCCGTCACTTCAACTTGAGACTTGGCTTTTCTTGAGTTGACTTGATTTATGCTTCACTCACCGCATCTCACCGCTTCTCGATAGAGTTTCAAACTCTTATTTGCCATACTCACTGTCTCGTAGCGAAGTCTTCCTTCAGGTCTTGATTGTCTTCTTGCATGTTAAGGCGTAGGCGACTTAACTCGGCTTGCCGACTCTAATTGTTACAATACATTTTACAGCAAGAATTTGGGGAGCCAACTTTCTATTCTAAGTTTTACATGGCATTCATCAAAATCTAAACAATAAAATTCCTAACACCACTGCCAATAGACCAGAAAATCCGCTCCTGGGCTGGAATACCGATCCGCCTCAAGCGCCCACAGCGATGACTATGATTATGTGTTCTGAAGCTATACGGGGAGACCGAAGCCCATTGTAACGATGCTTGCTGATCAAGAATTGAGCCCACAACGAGTGGTCCTCGCGTAACCTCCACCACAACTTGTAACTGAAGGCGTCAGCAATATCTGAAAGTCGGCGCAATCCCAACCCACCCTCAGAAATAGGATGGCAGATAATATCCCAACTAATCCAATGAGTCTTCTTCTGTCCCGCATAGGATCCCTAGAAGAATCTAGCTATGATATGCTCCAACTGCTGCAGAACTGTCTTTGCCGGCTGCATGACCTGAAGAATATGCAACGGGGTGGCCATTAGCGTGCTCCGAATAAGAGCGAGCCTACCACCAAAGGAGAGATGCCGATGCGACCACCCAGCAACTCTATCCAACATCCTCTGAATCACTGGGAGGAAGAGCTCTTTCGTCATTTGCCCCTTGAACAAAGGGACACCCAAATAAGTCATTGGCAAGTCATCGCGAACGAAGCCTATCAGCTCATGAACCATGTGGGGCCAGAAAGAATCTACTCTTCTGGACACTGACCAGCTGGCCAGAAGTAGCATAATAGTGCTCCATAAAGTGCCTCAACGTGACGAGGCCATCGTCAGACGCCCTAGTGAAGATAACAACATCATCAACATAGGCCAAATGAGTCACCGAAAAACCCCGTCGCGTCCGATAAATCATATCCCGGTGACGTCTAATAATGGAATCCAACCCCTGGGATAAATACTCCACCGCCAGAACAAACAAAGCAGGAGATAGAGGATCCCCATGCCTCAGTCCCCGAGTCGAAGGAAAATATCTAGAGGGGGTACCATTAACCAGAACTGAGAAGCCGCAATGCTCAATACAACTACCAACCATATCAATCCACCGAAAGGGGAATCCCATCTTAATCATGGCATGATACAAGAAGTCCCACTGCACCCTATCATAAGCTTTTGCCATATCCAGCTTCATTACCACATTAGGAACATCCGTAGCGAAGCTGATATCATGGATAAGCTCCTGCGCAAGCAATATGTTATCCGAGATAACACGTCCAGGGGTGAAACCACTCTGATTCGGTGAGATAACCAATGGCAGAATCGAGACCAATTGCGCATTCATAATCTTGAGATAATCTTATTCGTCACATTACACAAGCTAATCGGCGAAACTCGATCCATTTTAGGGTGAGAACCTTTGGAATGAGGACTACGGAGGTAGGCGTGAATGTGGGACGGCATGAGATTTCCAGAGAAAAATCAATCACAAAGATCCTCAACATCGTGTCCGGCCAAATCCCAACACTGCTGAAAGAACATCGATGAGAAGCCATCCGGCCCCGAGACACTAGATGGATCAATCCCAAACACCACATCACGGACCTCCTTAACCGTCGGCATAGCACAAAGACCCTCAAAATTAACGAGAATCGGGAGGTCGGGGAAGAACTCATCAACAGGGGGAGTCGGATACTCCAAATCGGAGTCGGCAGAGATTGGAAAAATCGGACGACTTACGGATCTCGAGAATCTGTGTGATTGTCACACCATCATCGTCAATCGAATGGATTCTAGCGTGACACCTCTTCTGTTTAACAAATCCATGGAAGAACCTAGTGTTTCGTTCCCCCTCAACTGCCCACTTAATAGCAGCTTTCTGGCGCCAAAAGTCTTCCTCCATTTTCAGGCGTAGCTCGTACTCAACCACGCAGCGATGTAGCTCAGCCCGGTGAGTCGGAGAAGGAACACTATCATACACGGCCTGAGCCACAGAAACTGCATCATCTGCCAGTCTAACCCTATCAAAAACATTACCAAATGTCTGATAATTCCAAACCTTGAGTCTGCGCTTGACCCTATTTAGTTTGTGCTGCAAGCTCCTCATCCCGAAACAACCAGTGGGAGGCCCCCATGCTTCTTTGACCACCTGCAAAAAAGTATGGTGACGTATCCACATATGCTGACATTGAAATGAAGATCGCGACACAAGCGGTAAAAACTGACAAGATATAAGTAAAGGAGCATGATCAGAGCGAACACGAGATAAATGCGTAACAACAGAAGAAGTAAACACATCAGCCCAATGTTCATTATATAAAGCCCTATCAAGTCTCTCCTGAAGCCCACCTCTTGCCCAAGTAAAGATGGCCCCCTCACATCCCGCATCGACTAACTCACAGTCTGCAATCATATAAGCAAAATCAAGCATCTCATCTGACCTATCAGTAGAACCACCTATCCTCTCGTGATCATGCAGAAAAATGTTAAAGTCACCACTAACAAGCCAGGGTAACCCCTCCATACTAATCGCAATGTCACGTAATCTATCCCATAAATTGTATCTTGCTACTCTATCACATTTAGCATACACAAAAGTCAGAAAGATAGGCAGAGGCAATAAGGCAGATGTCACCCTACAATGCAATAATTGCGCATGATCGGCAAGGACGTCAAAATGTAAGTGAGCAGCAGACATAATCCAAATATGATTAGAACAATTACTCAAGCCACTATCAAAGCCAAATCTACGACAATAGAAACTAAACTCAGGCAAAGTCATAGGTTCTAAAAGTGCAACAAAAGGCAATTTGTAACGATTAATTAAAGCATGCAAATGACGTTGGCTACCCGGATTAGCAATACCTCTCACATTCCATGTTAAAAACTTAATCGACATAATTAAGAATTAGAATGAGAAGAGGAATTGGAAACACCTGATCGATTTTGTTGTCGTTGGCTCTCTCCTTTAGCTAAAAGAGTATGAACAATTTTCCCCGATTTTTTCCCTTTTTTTGGTGTCTTGGGAAATTTATTCGCTCCAAATTTTTTCGGGTTGTCCGGCTTTTTTGAATAATTAAGGTTGTCTGCACAATGACTATTTTTCCCAGCGTCGTGTTTCAAATTGCAATCATTTATTGTTGTGGAATTGTTCGAATGAAGCTTTCCATATTTCCAATTTCATACGCAATTGAATCAAGAGTTTTTTTCTGCTTTCTTTGTTTCTAATTCAACCATGTTTGGGCGAGAGGATGATTGAGCTGCTGTGGGGGGGGTTGTGATGGGCTGCAGGGATGATGGTGTTGATGGGTCAGCTTTGGATAAGGCGGCGAGGATGAGGGTGTTTGGTCTTTGGACCGCAAAGGTTGGGTGGGCTGGGAGAGTTGGGGCTGCTTGAATTATTAATGGGCTTAGTGTGTGGGCCTCAAAAAAATCCCCCATAACATCCTCCTGCTTATCCAATTGGGCCTCAACATGGCTGATTTCCAAAATATTAGGGTGGCCCACTTCCAAATTAAAATCATGCACCAACTTTGCATGGGTACACGTCGACGTGGCCTTGTTTGCATGCAAATTAGTCTCACCTTCTTCCAGTACATCTGTTGAGGAAAGATGAAGAGACCCAGTTACATTTTTTAATATTACTTCCAAACTTTGCTGAAATTGTTCCCCCATTTTTGCATGGATATCCGTGAGTTGACCCCTGTTATCCTGCAAGCTTTCTTGTTTTCCATTTTGTCCATTATTGCCATCCAAAGCAGTAGAAAAATTCGAAACATGGGGGGTTATATTATCTGCGCGGTTTGTTTCCATAATTTCTCCTTCTTCCATTAAATTATCGTTCCAAATTCCGTCCCGCTGGCCAAGTTATCACCCACAAATCCGTCCATTTCCATATTCGGGGAAGAGGAAATATTATGTCCAAATATAATATCCACGTTCTTTGAATTCGAATTGATTCCCTTAGTTATCCGGCCCGACTCTTGTACGAAGAGATTAGGAAAATTTTCAACTGTCAAATTAATATCCTTAATGGCGTCCAGATTGCCAAGTTGGAAAGCCTCCATATCTTTAGTGTTAGAAAATGGTAATTCCAAAGTAGAAGCCGTGTGAATTTGACCCTCCAATGATAGTGACACACCATCCACTTCCATATTCAATATTGGTGGGCCCACTTGACAAGCCTTAGTGCTATTTAAAGTATTATCAAGCCCATGTATCTCACAAAAATTAGTAGCATGCGTATGACTTTCCTTCTCACTGGCCGACATAGTGGGATTGGAATGAGGTAGACATTTAAACAAATCATTAATTTTGAGGGGAATACTATCTCCATTTGCAGGCCCATTCCTATCATGCCTAACACTTTTGTCCCTGCACGTTTCTTTTTCCCTGTCAACTAGGTGGTTCGCATTTTCCAAAGAAATATGCGTACAGTCCACCAAATCTGGTTTTGAGGTAGAAAATATTCCCCTGAGTTGGCTTTCCTCATCCAACGACTCGATCTCATCTTTAGCAAGGATTGAGAATTGATTAGAAGATGATTCCTCAATATTAGAATAAGTAGCTTCAAAAAAGGTATGTTTTGATTTTTTAGCCAAGTTCGAAGCTCCTTAGGAATAACTCCCGTTTCTTTAGCTCCTTTCTTATTAACCATAATCCAAGCTGGCTTGTTAGGAACAACTTTCTTACCCCCATGATTCGAATTACCATAATGGTTCGAATTAGGGTTTTCACCATTTAAATTTTTGGAATTATCCCTTGGGCCCTTTAACTTCTCAATATCTCCAGCTTGCCCCTTTGAGACATGTCCCTCCAAACCTCTTTGAGTTGTTGGACGCCTGTTAGGCGGTGGTGGCTTCTCTTTGTTCCCGTTCATGTAGCAATTCTGCAAAGTATGACCAATATGCTTGCAGATGTTACAGTAGGGAGGGACTCTTTCATAAACAATTTTCTGAGTGTGTCTAGTATCCCCAAATTTTAAAATAATATCCTCTATTCTTTCTTTTTCGAGATCCAATTCGATGCAAACTCTAGCAAATGTGAGCCTTGATTTACGAGTTATTGGAGGATCCACTTGAAGGGGGCTGCCCAATTCCTTAGCAATTGCAAATAAAGCATGATAATCAAAAAATTGAAAAGGCAAACCTGGAAGTTTGATCCAAACAGGTGCCAAGGGAGCTTCCATTTTAGGATTAAAAGTGGGCGTCCATTTGAGAATACGCATTGGACAGTCCTCGAGAAACCAAATCGTCCCCATCCAAAGGTGATTGTAGTCTTCTTCCAACTGGAGCTTGATAACGATATGGGACTGATTAGCAAAACTCCAAGAAAATGGACCCTTGATTCCCAAAGAAGAGAGACCCTTGGCGATTGCGGACACATGAGGAATGGCGAATGAAAACTTTCCAATCAAGGTGAGTCTCCAAGATGCTACGAGACGATCTGTCTCCGTAGAAGAAAAACTCAGAATTTTCTGTCCTTCTTCATTATCTGGTGTGCCAATTGGAATGATATTCTTGGGGTTAAACGAGAGATTAATCTGGTTTGAAGAAGAACCAGCAGCATGTGCATAAGATTTAGGAGGATTATCAGAAGAATCATGACTATCCGGTGGAGGAGAACCGGGGTCATCCATGACCAAACCTGGGACCAAAGAAAGAACACAAGAAAAGGGTAAGAAGAACAAAAACGAAAAATAACAGAAACAAAAACCAAAAGAAGAAAAGAAAAATAATTAAGGACTCCCTCTGAATGATGAGCAAACAAACAGAACCGTGCGAAAATCACCAACAAGAGTGAAAAACGAGCTAGTGTGTGTGAAAAAGTGTGTGGAAGTGTGTGTGAGAGGGGAGAGCATTTTGGCTTTCCCCTTTGAAAAACGAGCTAGTGTGTGTGAAAAATATATTTGGATGTTGTTGGACCTTTTACGTAAAATTTTGTTATCCCTTAATTCACCAATCCTCTATTTTGCAAAACAAAAATACCAGAATTTATTAAAAAAAAAAAAGCTAAGCCGGCGGGCGGCCGGTCAGGCTAAACGGTCCAAAAGAAGCCCGATAAACAGGCGAAAAACCTGGCTTTAACCTTAGCGATCTTTTTCCAGGCTAAACGGTCTGGCCCGCGGCCCGAGCCCGTTTAACATCTCTATCTGCCACTGCTTACAAGTATGAAAATCCCACCACATGAAGAGGGACATGGGGCCCGTTTAGTACTACCATCAACATTTATAGGTCTCAAAGGGTGTGAGTATTAAGTCTAGAAGAAGGGTGAATAGACTTAACCAATAGCTCAAATCAGAGTTTTTACACAAGTAAACAACTTACACTAGTACATAAAAGACTATGAAAATCGTCCAGTATGCATCGATTGTTAATGAAGAGCCGATGCATATAATATTTTTTATATTTTAATTAAATTAATAACTTTGTGTGTCGGTTCCTCTTTAAAGGCCGATACCTAAAAAAAACTTTAGGTAGCGGTTTATTAACAAAAATCGACACTTAAAGCCTTTTAATTTTTTAATTAATTTTAAAACCCTAGCTAGCCTTCCAACCAGCTCAAAGCTTCTGGTTCGCCCTTCAACCTTACTATAGCTCCTTCAACCTTGGAGAGTAGACCCCTTTTTGTTCTTCAAACAGTTTCCTCTTCAATTTGATGAAGTATTCTTTCCTTCACTAAATGTGTTGGATTAAGTTCCTTGGATTTTAGAATTGAGGAATATCTATGGAAGCTTGAGAGTATTTTTGCAGGTTTGCCTGCTTGAATTGCTTGTAAATTGGTTCAGATTCGTAACCTTCTCTCATTTTCTCCTCAGCTTTTTATAGTGCTTATTTGAAAATTTGCCCGTTGAAGAGATAGGTAATTTTTAAATAACACTTGTTGGTCGTTGGCTATTTTTTTCTTGATCTGCAGCTTGTGATGGTGACATTTCCTCGCATTAAATGAGGTGTTCAGCTTTTCAGGTTCTGACACAAGCTCAGTGCTTCCCATTTGTTTATTCTATTTGCACGATTCTAACATGAACCAAGTTGCACGTTTCACATTCTCAATCGTTATGAGCATTTTAATGAGGTAATAAGCCACATACCATCTAACAATGAAATTCTGTTTTTGAACTCTTATCTTAAGCTTATTTTTAAAGTTATTGTGATGGATCTTAACTAGTTTGTAGAAGCTGTGTATTATTATTCTATCTCTATAATTGTATATAGAGAGGTTGTATATATCTCTAGTGAAATTTCTTAATTTTTCCAGGCTATATTTGACTAATTAGACATCATGACTCTCTTTTTTGGGTTTCAGAATGCATTGATTCTTTGCTACTTGGTTTGCGTACAATGTTAGCTTGCTTTTTTGGTAGGTGATTTTTACTAAAAGTTATTTCTATAATTGGTTATAGTTATATCTTTCTTCTTCTTTAGTTATAATATTTTGGATTGTTCTATGTTGTTTGTGGTTCTTGTAGTTGATGGTGTTGAGGAGGGACGACGTGCAGCATGGTTGATGGCGTTGAGGAGGGACGACGTGCAACAATAGTTTAAAGTTAATCCTTTCATATGTGAGTTAGATTTGATTAAGCCGGATTGAAAGCTGAATGAGTTTTCTCTATGTTTTTTATATTTTTGAATAGTGTTTGAAAACGGGTTATTTTGTTGATGTTTTATGCTATTTTTTGTTTATGGTATGTTGGATTGTCTGTGTATATTTAGTTCAGGTATTGCGCTTGGAAGGGTATAAAATTATTATTAAAATTATAATAAAAAAATGGTAATAGGTGTCGGTTGCTAGAAACAACTAATGCCTATTTAGAGAACCTTAGGCGTCGGTTTTAACTGAAAGACCGATGCTTATTGTCTACTAAAGGTGTCGATTGTTGTTGAGAAACTGACACTCATTGTAAACAATACACATCGGTTACAACCAACACCAAAAACTTGGAGTATTAGTGTCGCCTCCATGCGTGTCGCTTCAGAAACCGATGCTTATTGTCATTTACAACCGACACGACTAGCCAATTCTGTACTAGTGTTAGTCCTTAAAGACATCTAGGTTCAACCTCAACAGGAGAGTTAACCACTCAACATACTCGACTGAGCTGTTGATAGAGTAACTCAGCTGAGTGAAGTGAGCTCTTTTAAAAATACAACTTACTCAATTTTTACAGCGGAAGTCTTACACCTTTTTTGTAAAGTAGTTTTACAACACTTGTTTTAATTTAAGCTATTATCAGTTGAGTTAAGCAAATATAAATCAGAAGAACAAAATATGCAAAATTTAAAGTGCTGAAAATAAAAAGATACAATGCAATTTTATAGTGGTTCGAGGATGGGGTAATTCCTCTACTCCACTATTCTCCAACTCCTGGAGGTAATCACTAATTCAACAGTTGTTATAGAACGGATACAACAGTCTAAGTAGGCCTTGATCACATAGCCGGCTATACTCCTGAGATTCGGTTTCTTCGTATGACGACTGTCTCACTACTCCAGCTCATTCAAACCCTTCGGACTTGATCACCTAGCCCTCTGATGGATTCAAAGCAGGTTGTAACTTGAACCTCACTGCACTTCCTTCACTTCGTGGCTGTGCAGACCCCTTTGTTCTTCAAAATAATTTTTCCTCTTCAACAGATTGAAGTTTTTCTTCTTTCACTGAGTGTGTTGAACATATTCACTTCGAAATTTGGTTTACGGATTAGAATGAATAGCTTGAGAGTGTTTTGCTTGCTTGCTTCTCTCAGATTTTTACTTGTGTTATTTGTACTCTCTCACAAATATTCCTCAGCCTTTTATGGTGACAATTTGAAAAAGTGTCTATTGAAGAGATATATATTTTTCAAACTTCACTTCTTGATCGTTGGCTTGTCTTGTTGTGCAACATTTGATGTTGACCCTTCCTTAATTTAATGTTCTGCAGGCTGCCTGAAACTCTGCAGGTTTCCTGTGAACATCTCATTGGTTTCCAGCTACTTGAACTCTTTCCACAAGACAACTTTAAGGTTGCACGTCTGTCCCCTTACCATTTTGGGCATGTCTTTGACTTTTCATTAATCCAACAGACTTCTTTAGCTTTCTTCAAGTCCTTTAATTGATTTACCCCTTTATTAAGTCTTCTCCATTCATCTGGGATGACTCAGCTGCTAGTCTGCTGACAGATATAACTAATTTACTTGATTGATGCTTTTCTTCGATACTCAGCTGCAACTCAACTAATTTTTCACTGCTTCCTTCAGTTAACTTATGCGATCTTCAACTTGGTTGCTTATTTACTCAATTAATATTTAATATATATTACATAGTTGAATTACAACAGAAAATGGGGTGCCAACTTTCTAATCTAAGTTTTACATGCGTCATCAAAATCTATACAAATAAATTCTCAACAACATTTACTTTGATCCAACTAGGTAAAAAATGATATCAAGAAACAAGAATATATGACTTAGACAATGGCGGAATTCTTTTAACTTCTAAAGCACGAAGCCTAAGTAAATCTCTAGCAGTGTTTGACTATATGACCAATCCCAAGAGAACCCGACTCTCTAACAACTATCCAAATTTGAGAAAGAATGCATGAGGGCTGACATGATGGTGTATAAACCTAGTAATGATAGCGACCGCTAAGAATAGACAACTGTAAGCTTAACTTATAGAGATGGCCTGAATAATAAAGTAATGCAGTTTAAAATATAAGTTAATGAATATCTAAAGAGTAGCCATTAAATCAGTAATTATGTGATTGTGGGAATAAACCAAATTGACCATTTATATTTTGTGAATATGAAAAATAGCCATGTATTTTTAAATATGTTTTTAGCAATTTTGACTAAAAGCTGATAGTCATACCCTTCGTGTATTCTCTGGTGAGTTACATGATCATTTTTTAAAAAATTGATGTGGTACTGATGGCTCGAAAGCTATTCTAAAAATATTAGGCAAGTGCATCTATTATTTTGTATTTTAGTTTAACGAGTACCGACTGTCATTCCCACGAGGATTATGAGTACTAGTAATTACTGTCTTTTTGTTATCTAATCGAGCAATTTTCATATGGTTGATTTATGAAAAGAACATTAATCAATCAAATTACCAAAGATGGAATTGAGAAAGATTTTTAAATAAGAGATAAATAGATAAAACATATTCAAGTGTAAGTCCCTCTAGAATGTTTTTGTGAGTTTAACAAAGAATGAATACAACCTTGAACCCTTATGTAATTACTATCTCTGTTTATCATAATCTCATGCTTTATGGACCGTAGAGATTCCTAAATTAAGTTAAACACTCTTTCAAGATGAATAAATCCTAATCTTAAGTTGATTAACCAAAATATCATTTTAGTTGAAACCCTCAAGATTGCATTGATGATTTGTGAATTTCCATATTCGGTTTGACCCTAATCTGGATGATTTATGTCGTCCTATATCTAGTGTTGCATGCAACTCCTTTCACTTATATTGGGTATCTCTCCATAAATCTCCCGATTACCCAATGAGGAATAGAATTCAAATCAATACACCAAAAATATTAACTTGAATAAATGAAGCATAATATAAATGAATCACATAAAACATAAAGATTTATTAAAAACATTCAAACATAATCACAAATCCATTCTAGAGTTCTTTACATTCAAACACTAAAATTTTAGCTCAACTACATGATCTTGACAAAAGTATAATCTGCACAAGAGTATTCAATTAATATAAACATGATTATCTTATTTCTTCTCAATAGATCACAATAAAATTCCTTCTTCGGTTGTCTTCAGTGATGCTATGCTCCAAGTTTTTCCCTCCAAGCTTTTCAATCTCCAATTATTCTCTCCCTCTCTTCTCATAATATGTAATTGATATCTAAAATCTAAATATCTTCTCGCATCCTCATTCTTAGCTTTTATAGACATTGTTATTATTGTGAAAGTATACATTAACAATGTCATCTATTGGTAAACAATTACTCCACTAATGAGTTAGGTTGTTGAGTATTTGTCTTCATGCAATTATCTCACGAATACGCCCCTGTTTCAAAGCATAACCAGGCCGTGTTTTATACGGCTTGGACCCCCTTTTTGCTGCATTTTTGCTCTTTTTCAACACAGCCATATTTTCCAACATACCCTGGCCGTGTATTTTGAGAGAATATGGCCTGAAATTTGCTAGAAATCTCTTCAAATGATCAACCTACACCAAAAAGAACACCTCATAGTAATATGAATCTTACATGACCAAACACTTACGAAACTAATAACAAAACAACCTAAAGTATATTAAAATAAACAAGGAAAACATCCATCAAAAGACACTTATCAAATCACTTCCAACTGAGAACTTTGCTTGTCCTCAAGCAAAGCATAAAATTAGAAGGATAAATTTGATATATAACAACAGAATGGAGATAATTTTTTCACACATTGTGTTAGAACAAAATTATTTTTGATTTTGATGATTTCATATTTTAGATTATAAATCAAAACAAATTTTACCGAATGTTGTCAAAATACTTTTACAATATTTTAAATATTTTAATCACTTTAATCGATTTTTATGAGATATTACTTCAGCTCTATTTTTGTCAAAATTCAGAGAAATCTCTATCTTGAGCCCGACCGGTCGCTTTAAAGAGCAACCGGTACCTGAACATTTTACAAAGTTTTTAAAAAATAGAGAAATCCCTATATGAGGGCGATCGATCGCTATCAAGGGCGACCGGAACCTGTATGTTCTTCAAAATTTTGAAAAATAGAAGATTTTTAAGTAGTGACAGCGACCCATTGCTATAGAAGGCAACCGGTACCAGGGCTTTGCTCAAAATTCGATTTTCTTCTGTATTGACAACCACCAGTCTCTATGCACAACAACCGATCTCTATGGTACAATGACCGGTCTATATAGTACAACGATCGGTCTCTATGGTACAACAACCCGTGATAGAAACATGTACCTGAAAATTCATTTTTTTTCTTTGTATCGATAGCAACCAGTCCTTATGGTATATCAATCGATCGCCCTATATAGAGACTGGTCTACTTTTATACCAACCCGTATCAAATCTTGATCCAACGGTTTAAACTTTCAACTTTAATACATAGCAACCAGTCACTATAAATAATTTGACAGCAGATTCTATCCGTTTGAGCAACACTTATCAGCAAATTTCAAATTGGAGGAGCCTGTTAGAAAAATGTTTTTATCATGATTTTGATGATTTTGTTTTTACACCAAAAAAATGTTTTAAATGTTGTCCAAATACTCCTAAATAATTTAAAATGTTTTTACTAATTTTTCGTAGTATTTCTTCAAGTTTATTTTCGACAAAAATTGGATAACACTTTTGATGATTTCGTGTTAACGTATTTTTATATCAAAACAATATTTCTAAATGTTGTCCAAATACTCCCGATCGATTTAAAATGTTTTTACTAATTTTTTGGAGTATTTCTTGAAGTTTATTTTCGATAAAAATTGGACAACACTTCTGTCTCGTGTTCAACTGGTCGCCCTATAGGGCAACCCGTGTCTGAAAGATGATTTCCAAAACAGAAACGAGACATTTTGAAAAAACCTAGAGGTCGACTAGAATCTCTGTTTCTCAAAAAAGAACCAGGGGGACCGGCCCACAAGGGGGACGACCGGTCAGAACTTATGTCGACCGGTCCAACCCCCCTGGATCGGTCCAAGTGACGTTTTTTGCTGTGTTAAAATGTTTTCTGTATTTGTGCGCGACCGGTCGGCCTACTGTTTTGACACCAAATTCTAACTGTTGTGCAGCAGACAACTTTTCCTTAAATTGTGGGGTTAATTTCTAACAGCTATAATCTTGATTTTAATTGCATTTGTCTCTAGATTTTCAATCCCCAATAGGAGCCTATCCATGATCAACCATCTCCTATAAATTGAGGAAGATTTGAAGCAACACAACAAGAGAGAATATTACAACACAACAAGATACATTCAAGCAAACACTTTTGTTCTTCTATTTCAATATTCTTGTTGTAATAGTAAGGTTATAAGCTCATTAGCTCATAAAAGCTAAAATAAGCTCGCGAGAGAAGCTATAAGCTATGACTCCTTAATGCCAAAAGCTGTGAAATATACTTAGTCCATTTGTTGTATTTACATGACTAATGATGTTTTGTTGACAGGGGGAGCTTATTAGCCATTGATACTTAAGCTCAATATGTAAAAGCTGAGCTTTTAGCTTTTGGTTAATTAATTCTATATTACTCTTGTTGTACATATTGATAGGGGGAGCTTTTGCAAAATATTTTTGAAAATCTCTACTCCCATCCTTGAGATTATTATGCATGGAATGTTGTCGCTCTCAAAGGATAGTTCATTTCCAACCGGAAAATTGTTTTGTTTTCAAAATCTACCTCTTTAAATTGTTTTTATTTGTAATCAAAAAGGGGGAGTTTGTTAGATAAATATTTTTATCATGATTTTGATGATTTTGTTTTACACCAAAACAATGTTTTTAAATGTTGTCCAAATACTCCTAAATGACTTAAAATATTTTTACTAATTTTTCGGAGTATTTCTTCAAGTTTATTTTCGACAAAAATTGGATAACACTTTTGATGATTTTGTGTTAATGTGTTTTTACACCAAAACAGTATTTTTAAATGTTGTCCAAATACTCTCGATCGATTTAAAATGTTTTTACTAATTTTTTGGAGTATTTCTTGAAGTTTATTTTCGATAAAAATTGGACAACACTTCTGTCTCGTGTTCAACCGGTTGCCCTATGAAAGATGATTTCCAAAACAGAAACGAGATGTTTTGAAAAAACCTGGAGGTCGGCCACTCCGACCGTGCTCGAAGAGAAAAAACAGAATCTTTGTTTCTCTAAAAAGAACCAGGGGACCGGTCCCACAAGCGGGGTCGGACCCTGACGTCGCCGACCGATCCAACCCCCCTGGACCGGTCCAAGTGACGTTTTTTGCTGTGTTAAAATGTTTTCTGTATTTGTGCGCGACTGGTCGCCCTATTGTTTTGACAGCAAATTCTAACCGTTGTGCAGCAGAGAGCTTTTCCTTAAATTGTGGGGTTGATTTCTAACAACTATAATCTTAATTTTAATTGCATTTTTCTGTAGATTTTCAATCCCCAAGAGGAGCATATCAATGATCAATCATCTCCTATAAATAGAGGAAGATTTGAAGCAACACAAGAAGAGAGAATATTACAACACAACAAGATACATTCAAGCAAACACTTTTGTTCTTCTATTTCAATATTCTTGTTGTAATAGCCTAAGGTCTTACACTTTCACATCTTGAGGTCTAGGCTTAATTCTTGATTACACTTGCACTCAAAATTGTATTGTTCATTATAGAGTTGTAATCTTGAATTTTTGTAGTCATCATTCAACACAAGATATCCTTGTGAGTGTTCTTGTGTTATGAACACACTTGGGTGACCTAGGTGTTAGGTGCATGAAGATTGTGGTAATCTTCTTATTGAAGTGTGTGGTGCTCTTTGAGGTGTTGAAGAATTTGGTGTTCTTCAAGGTTGAAGATTGTGGTGATCTTCACAAGGTGCCGTTGAAGGAAGATTGTGGTAATCTTCTAGGGAGATTTTGATAATCTCCAAGGTGGTGTTGAAGAAGATTGTGGTGCTCTTCAAGGTGATGTTGTAAGGTGTTGTTGTATTAATTGTGGTAATTAATAAAACCTTTTTTTCTTTTTGAAATCCATCCCGGAGATACTGGGGTGATAGAGGATTAGGCCCTAGGTGGGTTGAACCTTTTTAAATCGACGCGTGTTATTTACTTCCCGCACCTTCATTCTTGTCTTGGCTTGTTTGATTCGAATAAAAAGGGCATAATCGAGAAAATGGAGATAATCTATTAACCCCCCTCTAGATTATCGTAGCCGCTTGGACTTACTAGTGGTATCAGAGCCAAACTCTTTGGCAAGCTCGTTCCACATCGCGAGTAAAGAGGAACGATCATTGGCTACGAATGAAGTCTACACCACCGGCGCCTCCACCAACAAACCACCATTATTTGATTCCAAAAATTATACATTTTGGAAAGAAAGAATGGAATGCTATTTACAAAGTTACGGGTTCGATATTTGGAACACGGTCATTAATGGAGAATCTATCTCGCTGAAAAACGGACCACTCACCTCCAAAGTCTTCAAGGAGCTCAATAATGAAGAAAAGAAAATTTTCTTCTTAAATGGTGAAGCTCTAAATATTCTTCATTGTTCACTTACATTTTCGGAATACGGTCATATTCGAGGAATACGATCGGCACATGAAGCATGGGAAAAATTAGAAGCTATCTATGAAGTATATGCAAATGAAAGGAGCAACTCAAAAGCATCTACCGCTCAATTGGATACAACATCAAATCCAACAACATGGGATGAGTCTCTTACAACTTCCGACAATGAAGAAATCGAACAATGTCTTATGGGCTTCAAAGAAGAAAATGAGGTACGCTCTAAACCTTCTACTTCTTATGATAATGAATTACAAATGATTATAGTGATTTGCAAAACGATTTTGATGAGCTTCAAAATGAATTCCAAAGCTTGCTTGTTAAATACAAAAATTTGAAAAAGGAATTCAATGTTTTGAAAAATGATAAGGATAGTTTATTTACTTCCTATGAATCACTATCATGTGCTCACACCACCACACTTGATAAGGTTAGAATCCTTGAAAAGGAAAATAGTACTCTTGTTGAGGATATTAATTGCATGAAAAATGATTTACTTAAATTCAACTTGAGTACCGATAAAATGACCAAAATTGTTGATGTTCATAGTTGTGATAATTTGAAACTAGGACGTGATCATAAGCCCAATGTCGTTAATCATATGAAAAAGAATCAAGTCTCTAAGCATATTGGTCATTATGCTTCTAGAATTATTACTTGCTTTTATTGCGATAAAAAGGATCACACGACTAATTCTTGTCGGGCTAGAAATAGTTCTTATTATTGTTGGAGACCTAAAAGTCTCAAAGCTAATCTCAAAGGACCCAAACACTTGAGGGTACCACAAAACAATGTCATATTAGGTACCCGGCGGAAAAATATTCAAAGAAAAATCATACCGCTAAGAAGACATCAAATGCCCATTTCATGTGATCAAAGGAAAAGACATCACCACAATGAATTTCCAAGAGGGAAATATTATCAACAATGGGAAAGTAACAAATCTTGGAAATAGAGCAATTGGAGAAGTCATCATCAACAAAATGAGTTTCCAAGAGAAAGATATGATCAACAATGGGAAGGACACAATCCTTGGAATTGGCAAAAGTGGAGAACACATCATCAACAAGATGATTTCCCAAGAGGAAGATACTACCAACAAAGGGAAAGACACAACCCGTGGAAATGGCGAAATTGGTAAACCGTATCTCTCCTTATTTAAATACGCATAAAGCTTTATGAATGCTTGTATTTTTGCCTTCAAAATGATTTTTCAAAATATTTTTTAAAATAAGGTCTTCTATACATTTGTGTTCTTAAAATCTTTTGAAAATGAGACCTTGCATGATGATTTTATAAAATCTTGTGAATTTACTTAGACTTATGTGTTTTATTATTTCCTATGGATTTATATAGCATAAGCATACTTGTGACATCCATTATTGCTTTAGCCTACACTTTTACCATTATATTTTGTGCAAGAATTGTTTAAGAATTGTGTAGGATATATACCTTCATAAATGACCATCTACGTCATAAACTATCGAGGTACGCTCACCATTGTTATTCATCTCATAGACTCGATATATTTTTGTCTTATGCCTTTGTGCTTGATTTTCAAGATATTTCAAAGTATCTCATACAAGTGCCATTAAGAGGATTTTTCGATTTTTAAAAGGCACTATTCAATAAAGCTCTTTTTCAAATACTTCTTATAAATGAGGTCTCAACTATATGCTCTCGGATTTTCAAAATTCAAAAGAGACCTTATATAACTTTCTATAAGCATATTTGAACTTACATGTTTTATGAAACTCTTGATGATTTGTTTTAAAGCATGGTATGTGTTACTTGTTATAGTGTCTCTATTACTCGATATTACTATGTTCTTGTGCAAGATATCTTGTTAGGATTTTGTAGAAATTTTTGGTATTTCGGAACAAGCTTTATGACCAAGGCGAGGTTAGTAGCTCTATGGTATTGTCAAATAGAAAGTATTGATTATGTTGAGACATTTGCACTCGTAGCATGTCTTTTAAGCTATCCGTATTTTACTTGTCTATTCTTGTTTTAAAAAAAATTCAAGCTTTACCAAATGGATGTCAAATCCACATTTCTAAATGGTTTTATTCAAGAAGAAGTCTATGTAAAACAAACTCCAGGGTTTGAAAATTTTTCTAGGCCTAATGATGTTTATAAACTTAAAAAGGCCTTGTATTGTTTAAAACAAGCACCCCGTGTATGGTATAATAGACTTTGCTATTTTTGCAAAATGGTTTTACAAGAGGTAAAGTTGATACTACTCTTCTTGTTTTTGAAAAAAAAGGGCAAGATTGCTTACTTGTGCAAATTTATATTGATGATATTATTTTTGGTGCTACTAATGAATCTTTGTGCAAGATATTTTCTAAGTTGATGCAAGGTGAATTTGAGATGAGCATGATGGGGGAGCTCAACTTCTTCCTTGAACTTCAAGTCAAACAATGCCAAGAAGGTGGTTATATTTCAATCAAAGTATACAAAAGAACTTTTGAAGAAGTTCGGCATTGAAGAAGGAAGAACCATCTTTACTCCTATGGAAACCTACATCATGATTGATCAAGTTTGAGAAAGGCATATTGGTTGACAAATAAATTCGAGGTATGTTTATCTACGTTTACTACTCCTTTAGACTCGACATATTTTTATGCCTTATGTCTATATGCTCGACTTCAAACTATCCCAACGAATCTCATTAAAGTGCCGTTAAAAGAAATTTTCAAATATTTGAAAGTCACTCCTTCTTATGGCTTGTTTATCCAAAGTTTTAAAAAGTTCATATTTTTCAGGATAACAAGTCTGAAAATACGGTTAGTCATAATCGTACTAAACATATTGAGATTCCATATTTCTTTAAGGGATTATGTTTCCTAAAACAAAAAATCGAGACGTGTTTAATACCGTCTCAAGTATAACTCGAGGACATTTGTTTTTAATATCGCCGAGTCTTTTACCTCATTTGGAGCTTGATTAGACATAATGTATATTAAATGAGGTCTATGTTTGCATTTCATTTGTTTTTAAAACTTAGGGGTGAAAAATCAAATTTTTTTGTACAAAATTTGGATAGAAAAGGGGCTCCAGGGACTGGAAGAGGGGAGGGCGACCGGTCGACCACCACCTGGACCGGTCGGCCTACCCTCGGACCGGTCGACCTGGAGTAAAACTTAGATTAAATTGGTTCAGTCCCAGACTTAGTTTTTTTCATACGTTTTTCACTACTTTTACACCCCTTTGCAAATATCACACACAATTCACTCAAAATGATTTCTTTCTTATAAATTATATATTTTTGAGTTTATACTATTAATATATCATCCATGATACCCGACATATCCGATTACTTGGTAAGAATTCTTCTTCTTTATCTCAATTGGGTTGAACCCTTAAGAATGTGCTTCATCTTTAATATCTTGTTGGAATTCTTAAATATTTGTGTTGGGCATGATGATTGATGTTGGATGATATTTGTAAAATTACTTTTGGTGATGAAAAAGTTGGCTTGGTTAATTTCACAAGGGCTATATACATCTTCTTTATTATTTGACACCCGCCAAGTGTTCGACGAAATATTTCTATGAAAATTTCATCACCTACATGATTCTCTCGATTTCAAGTCTTATAGATTTATAGAGATCATGTTTTGCAAATCAAATGAGCTTTTGCAAATCAAATGATCAATATTTCCTTTTATTTGGATTATAAGCCTCAATGTTCAAATAGCTCGATAAATCGGTTAAATTGCGCACTTTGATATGGATATACAATGTTTTTATCGTGCTAATATTCTTTTTGATGATTCCAAAGGGGGAGAAACAGGTTATAAGCACATTAGCTCATAAAAGCTAAAATAAGCTCGCGAAAGAAGCTATAAGCTATGGCTCCTTAAAGCCAAAAGCTGTGAAATATACTTAGTCCATTTGTTGTATTTACATGACTAATGATGTTTTGTTGACAGGGGGAGCTTATTAGCCATTGATACTTAAGCTCAATATGTAAAAGCTGAGCTTTTAGCTTTTGGTTAATAAATTCTATATTCTCTTGTTGTACGTATTGATAGGGGGAGCTTTTACAAAATATTTTTGAAAATCTCTACTCCCATCCCTGAGATTATTATGCATGGAATGTTGTCGCGCTCAACGGATAGTTCATTTTCAACCGGAAAATTGTTTTGTTTTCAAAATCGACCTCTTTAAATTGTTTTTGTTTGTAATCATCAAAAAGGGGGAGTTTTTTATCATGATTTTGATGATTTTGTTTTACACCAAAACAATGTTTTTAAATATTGTCCAAATACTCATAAATGACTTAAAATATTTTTACTAATTTTTCGGAGTATTTCTTCAAGTTTATTTTCGACAAAAATTGGATAACACTTTTGATGATTTTATGTTAATGTCTTTTTACACCAAAATAGTGTTTTTAAATGTTGTCCAAATACTCTCGATCAATTTAAAATGTTTTTACTAATTTTTTGGAGTATTTCTTGAAGTTTATATTCGATAAAAATTGGACAACACTTCTGTCTCGTGTTCAACCGGTTGCCCTATGAAAGATGATTTCCAAAACAGAAACGAGATGTTTTGAAAAAACCTAGAGGTCGACCGGTGCCTGAAGAAAAAACAGAATCTCTGTTTCTCTAAAAAGAACCAGGGGGACCGATCCACAAGGGGGGCGACCGGTCGGACCCTATGTCGACCGGTCCAACCCCCTTGGACCGGTCCAAGGGACAAGCTAACATTGATTTGTGAAGGCTCAGAGCAAATCAAGGGAAATAAACTATCGGTTGTTGTACAGAAATTTGAGAATTTTAAAATGCTCGCAGAGAGACCTTAGATCAATTGGATGCTCGGTTCACGTAAATTACAAATGAGCTATCTCGCACTTGGAAAGGAAAATACACGAAGAAATGTGTATGAAAATTCTAAGAAGTCTCCCAAATTGAATGGGAAATGAAGGTCATGGCACCGAGACATTCCATGGACCTATCCAAGACATCCAACCATGAGCTATTCTCGGATCTCAATGCCTACGAATTTGAGCCGAGAAGAAAAGACCAGAAAAGACAATTGTGCCTAAAACAGCTTTTCGATTGTTAAGGATGGCAAGAGAGAGCCGAGGTCAAAGAAGTTATTGACCAAGAGGAAATAGCCCTTATGGTTAAAGGTTTAATAAGTTCTTCAATAAGAACTACAAAAGAAGCAAAGGTGAATCCTCCGTAAGACACTCAAAGACCCTCCAAGTCAAGGAAGATAGACCATCCAAGAGAGCAGAGCATCAAAAAGTTGAATATCAAAGAACTGACAATCCAAGGATGGAAAGAACCGATCAAAAAGTTGAAAATCTATGCTGGAACTTCGGGCAACCCGGTCACTATGCCATTGAATGCCCATATCATGTAGTCAACAAGTACAGAATGAAGAGGAAAGAAAAGTCTTGAGGAAAGAAGACAAAAAAGAGAAAGGCAATGTTGGTCGCGGATCTTTGAGACAAATGCCAAGTCAAAAGACACAAATGATTCAGAGTAGTGAAGTGACTACTCAAGTGACTCAAGAAGAGGCCTTGATTTGTCTAATGGCTAAAGAACAAGACCAACCTCGACCAAGAAGATGAGGTACACTCTAACTCATCACACTCAAGAGTCTAGTGACAGTGACTGTGATACACACACTTCATCACCCACTGATCTTTATGATTCGTTAGGCAAAATGATGAAAGATTTTGAGCACATTAAATCCTCACACACACTACTAAATGAGGAAAACAAATTACTCAAGAGCCAAACTCACGGTGACTAAGGAGCCGAGTACTCTAAGTCAAATAGGCGATGAGAATAAAAGTCTAAAGGATGAAAATGCTAAGTTAATAGCAGAAATAGCTGCTATAGAAAAGAGGGAGAATGACCTCAAAAATGTGATTGCCTCATTCACTAAGGCATCTAAATCCGTGGATGACCTTATTATGAGTCAAATAGAATGTGGAGACAAGACAGGCTTAGGATTTAATTCCTTTGTGCTATGTCAAGCTCCAAAAGTGATTTTGGAAAAAGGGTCTTCAAGCAATGAACTATCTCTAAAATCCAAAACTCCAAATTGTGCACACACATTCATTCCAAAGCACAATCACAAGCAAACTGGCCTTGGTTATAAAGGAAAAGGAAAGTCGCCGATTAAGAGGCCTTTGAGAGGACAATGAGAGAAGAAATCCAAATGAGTTCTCAAAGAACTCCAAACAGGAGATACTCTGTAAAGAAGAAACAGAACTACCAAAAACCCCAGAAGGTCTATAAAGGAAACTCATATGATGGGAATGGTAGAAACTACCCAAGCCAAGCTGATTGGAATAATGTGAACTATCAGCAAAGATCTGTGGAATATAAGCCTAAGTGGCAAAGGTCTAGAACTCAGCAAAGGCCATTCCAAAGGTATAAGAGCTTTCATCAGCACACATATGCACCTAGGCACTACACTCAGAGATATCACAACTACCCAAAGAAGGCAATTGCTAAAACACATACACAGCATACGGACAAAAGAGACAAATTTGTATGAACCTAGAACCCCCAAGCAATTTGCTAAAATTAATTATGATTATGGCAATCGATAGATGGCAACCCCTTAGAGTCAAATCATTTGGCTATAGGTTGGTTGGATCATCTTACAATACTAACCCCTCAGGACCCAGGCAAGTATGGGTACCTAAAACCTAATTTCCTTGATTGTAGGTTCAAGGAGCAGCTGAGTGCCAAGGAACCTGGTACATGGATAGTGGATGTTCCAGACACATGACAGGAAACAAGAAATATTTATCAAAATTCAAGGATATTAAAGGTGCAAAAGTCATATTTGGAGGAAATGAAGCTCCAGGAGAAATAAGAGGCATTGGATCCATCAAGAAAAATGGATTAGAAATCACAGATGTTGCATATGTTGAAGGACTCAAATTCAATCTGCTAAGTATTAGCCAACTCTGTGACAAAGGCTACAATATTGGATTTAACATGGGTATATGCCAAATCAAGGACACTGAATCCAATGAGGTTGTGTTGCAAGGATGCAGACAAAAGAACGTGTATGTGGTAGATTGGTCAACTACAACACCAATCACTTGTCTACTAGCAAAAAGCACAGTTGAATCAAGTTGGCTGTGGCACAAAAAGTTGAGTCACCTGAATTTCAAAACAATTAACAAGCTTGTCAGAAGCAGTCTTGTAGAAGGACTTCCAGACTCAGTGTACAAGAAGGAAAATGTTTGTGATGCATGCCAGATGGGAAAGCAAATGAAGTCATCATTCAAAGAAAAGACATGTCCATCTTCAACAAGAATATTGCACCTGCTACATATGGATCTATTTGGTCCAGTTGAACCAGCTAGTATAAGTGGAAAGAAATACACCTTGGTGGTAGTAGATGACTACTCAAGATATACATGGACAATATTCATGTGTAAGAAGAAAGAAACTCTGCAGAAACTACCACATCTGATGAAGAGAATCCAAAATGAGAAAAGTCAAACCATTATCAAAATAAGATCGATGATGAACCGAGTTTGTCAATGGTATAATAACTCAGTATTGTATTGACAATGGTATTGGTCATGAATTATCAGCAGCAAGGACTCCACAACAAAATGGAGTTGCAGAAAGAAGAAATAGAACTCTCAAAGAAGCAGCGAGGACCATGTTAGTCAAGGCGGTCGCTAAACGATTTTGGGTCAAAGCAATAAACACAAATGCTATACTCAAAATAGATGCATGATAAAATGACAACCGACAAAGACTCCCTATGAAATTTGGATAGGTAGAAAGCCAAATGTTGCATACTTCAAAATATTTGGATGCAAATGCTTCATCCATAACAATGGCAAAGATAATTTAAAGGATTTTGATGCTAAAACTGATGAAGGTATCTTCTTGGGATACTCAACTGAAAGCAAAGCCTACAGAGTACTTAACAAGAGGACTATGGTTACGAAGAATCCATTCATGTGGTGTTTGATGAGCCAAATGTAAATGGAGAAGATATTGAAGAGTCGGCGGATAAGTCAATCAACCAACCATGCGAAGAGTCCCTATGTTTGAAGTTTGGAAGAATCATAAACCCGGATGAAGATGAGATAGTTGAGTCTCAAAAACAAATGGAAAATTTGCAGCTAAGTGATGATGAAAGAGCTGATCAAAATAACACAAAAGCAAGACGATCAATCCGCTAACTTACTCCAACCCGATGTAAGATGGTGAGAGACCATCCACCGAACTAGTCATTGGAGATGTAAGAGAAGGTGTCAAAACGAGATCCGAACTCAACAAGAAGCAATGTTCACATGCTTCATCTCACAAATAGAGCCTAAAGATGTGTCACAAGCATTGGATGACACACATTGGATTCAAGCCATGCAAGAAGAGCTGAATCAGTTTAAAAGGAATAAACTATGGGAATTGATTCAAAGACCTACCCATCAAAATGTTATTGGCACTAAATGGGTGTTCGAAACAAGATGAACGAGGAAGGTTATGTGGTAAGAAACAAAGCAAGATTGGTAGCCAAAGGATATTGCCAAGAAAAAAGAATAGATTTCGATGAACTTTACTGTATATCAAATGGATGTAAAGAGTGCTTTCCTTAATGGTTTGTTGGAAGAAGAAGTATATGTTGAACAACCTCCAGGATTTGAGCAGAAAACTCTTGGAGATAAAGTATACAAACTCAAGAAAGCTCTATATGGATTGAAACAGGCACCCAGAGCATGGTATGATACACTGTCACAATTCTTGACTGAGAATGGATTCACAAAAGGCAAAGTGGATAGAACACTCTTTAGAATTCAAGATGGGAAGAGCATACTGCTTGTTCAAATATATGTGGATGATATCATCTTTGGATCCACAAACAAAGAGATGTGTGATAAATTTTCAAATCTCATGCAAAGCAAATTCGAAATGAGCATGATGGGAGAGCTGACATTCTTCCTTGGACTTCAAGTGAAATAGCTGAAGGATGGAACCTTCATAAGTCAAACAAAATACACCAGAGATTTAATGAAGAAATTTGGTATGGAAGAGAAGTCTTCTGTGAAAATACCAATGAATACATTAGTCAAAATGGACATGGATGTAGATGGCAAGCCTGTAGATCAAAGAAGATACAGAGCACTTATTGGATCATTGCTCTATCTTACAAAGAAGCGAGCCGGACATCACCTTTGATGTAGGTGTATGTGCAAGATTTCTATCTGCTCCAAAAGAAAGCCACATGACTGCAACCAAGAGGATCTTGAGATATTTGAAAGGAAGCCAAGAAGTTGGCTTATGGTATCCTAAGGAAGGTGGATTCAAGCTAATTGGCTATTTAGACTCTGACTATGCTGGATGCAGAGTTGACAGGAAGAGTACCTCAGGCACATGTCAAATGCTTGGAAATAGGCTAATTTCTGGTTCAAGAAGAAGCAAAATTCAATAGCCACCTCCACAGCTGAAGCAGAATACATAGCTGCTGGCAACTATTGTGCCCAAGTCTTATGGATGAGACAACAGCTGAGAGACTATGAGGTTGAAGAAAAGGAAATTCCAATTATGTGTGATAACACAAGTGCAATTGCAATCACCCAAAATCTTGTGTTACATTCAAGAACAAAGCACATTGATGTCAGATATCACTTCATAGAGATCATGTTGAAAAGAAGGACATCACTTTGGAATATATCTCAATTGATAAGCAATTAGCTGACATATTCACAAAACCGTTATGTGAATCAAGATTTGAAGAACTCAAGCATGAGTTAGGGTTAATTGAGCTGGGATAACACTCAGAAGACTCAAAGAAGAGAGATGAAACTCGAAAAGAGGAAAAAGAGTCAACTCTAAAATCATTCCTAAGTAAATCACCAGATCGGGAAAGTCACCAGTCTCGAGTTAGTCGACAAATGAGTATTTACATGCGAAGAGAGAAAGTTAAATCAGCTAAGGGACAAGCTGAGTCATTTATGAGCAAAGTGACAAAAACGCAGTCGTTTTTACTAAGCAGGAATGTTTAATGACATCAAAGATAATTATGACGCGTGTGATCAAAAAAAGTCGCACACAAAGCCTATGATTGGATATAATTGCCGCCGCATTAAATGCGAGAACTCAAATGCTAATCGGCGTGCAAGATCTATGCCGTTGATTTTGGTCACATTTCAAAAACCACCCGCATGTCCTTTCATGAACCATACTTAAACCCTTTCGTCCGTTTCTCCCTCACTTTACCAAAAACTGTTCATCTCTCTCTCAAAAGCAAAAGCAAAATTTTCTCTCAAAACCCTATCAATCCTCAGATCATTTTCTAAGTTTCGTTCGGTAAAATACTGAGAAATGGCATCCACTCATGATTTTGTCAAGCTAGGAAAGCAAATCCACGCCGGGTCTACTGTGGATTTCGAAGGTATGGTTAAACAGGGGTCCGACGACACCCTCGTGAAGAAGATCGCTGAGAAATTGGAAACGTCTGGGCTAAAACCATTTCTAACGATGGAGTTTCCGATGACCTATGTGGAAGAGGTCACACAGTTCTACGTGAACGCTGAGGTTCACGATGAGGGCATCAAGTCCTCTATTCATGGAAAGGAGTTCATCATTACTACCAAGGATCCGCGAGAATCGCTTATTGCCAAATGAAAGGAGCACCGGAAATTAATGAAGCTGATGTTAACCTGGCCGCTTGGAAGAAAGAAGTAGCCAAGACCGATCGTCTTTGAGAAAGTAGTCTACACTAATAAGAGGTCAGCTGCGGAGGACTACCACAAATTGCTTTGGACATCGTTGCCAAATGCATAAACATCAAATTTGGCGGCTTTGACCAACCGTCTAAAGCAAAGTTGATCGTAATGGCCGCGATCATTGAAGAAAAGAAAGTGAACGGCCGAGTTTGTCTACAAAGCTACTCGCGAGAATGTTGGGAACAAATCTTTCAAGGAGGACGGAACATTTGGAGGTTCCTGGGATACGGCCTGGTGATTGGCGAATGATGGAAGTAAAGAAAGTCCCTCTTCGACATGGAAAGGCGTTCCATGTAAACAAGAGGATGTTCCGATCAAACCTCTCAGGCGCACGTAAGAGAGCCTACGCTAAGAGAGCGATACGAGTGAGGGGAATCACCACTGACCAAGATACAACTCGTCTCCTCTCCTCCAAAGTAGAAGGTTGCCCCTGCACTTGCTAAGAAGATTGCTGCCCCTGCGCAAAGAAAAAAAAGAAATCGCTCCCCCCGCCATCGAGTCACCGCCCCGCAGCGTGTCTCCCCGCCCCTCGCCGCAGCAGAGAAGGAATCCCAAATACCTTCTTCTGGTCGTCAAGAAAAGGAGAACTGATAAGCCAAGACGGCTAGCTTCTCAGAAGAAGACGACAAAGACCCCCCCGCCGCCAAGACTCGAAGAAACCTTATCCGAACCAGAAATCCCTCTGGTATAAACAAAAAGAAGAAGAAGAATTTTCAAGAGTTCCGAGCTTGAGAAACCGGGCCGAGTCAACCACTCACCGAGAAGATACCCGAGACTGGAGAAGTAGAGTCTCCAAAAGTGATTGATGAAACCGCCAAGTCTGCTGAGCCGATCGCCAGAGGCAACTCAAGACCCAATCAGTAGACAGAAATGTGCTAAGGAACAAGGAATGGCCGAGACAACCGAATCACCTCGTTGACAGGGTTGTTTCTCCACCTGTAATGAGGTAGTCAAGATGTCGAGCAATGAAGTCTCTGCTACCCCTAATTCCCGAAACGAGGGCGCAAGAGAATGATGAAGACGATGTAATCATGTACTCTCCATTGTATCCGGACATCCAAAATCGTCGAGAGAGTGGAGAAAATGGAAGTTGAGCCTATCTAGAGTGCAGTTTGAATGTCCAGAGTTCATTGCTGAGGAAGAAGAACTCTTCAGGTTTCTTGAGGTGGACACAGTGTTGCAAGCCCTTGACGAGGATAATTGCATCAATATATTGCAGATTCGAAAAGAAAACGAATGGGCGAAAGCAGCTGAGGACGCAGAGGCACGTGAGAAGGCTAGCATCTTCCCTCTCACTGGCACCACCGATCATACACACTCTCATCTTGACGTCCTATCAGAAAGTGATGAGGATCTAGACAATGTTGCTGCCACAGAAGAATTGCAAATGCAGCAAGCAATGCAGGAATCCGAATCCTTCATGAGCAAAGAATGATGGAGGGACCAGGAGAGTCCTCCAAATCACAAATGAGATAGACCCTATGGGAGTGGTGCGGATATTGCTCATTTGTTGTCACGCCACCACTTCCCACTCATTCGGAGGAAGGTGTTAAGGAACTCGGCGATGAAATGGGGCTCGTGGCGACCCGGTCGAGCCAACCCCTAATAAAGGTGTCTCACCACCTGCCCCAACGGCTGAATACTCGGTGGGAACAGCCGGGAGTCTGAGACGTGACCCCATTCCAAGTAACTCACTGGTGTGTGCCGGGGGGAAACTCCCTCCACTGCGGCAAGGTCGGAGGATGTCAGTGGCTGATTCCACAATGAATATCGGAGGCGAAGTGGAGAAGGAACAATCACAGTACACAACAAGTTGACATCAACGAGGTTCGGACATTGAGACTATCTCACCGAGGTGACAACCGCTCACGAAGGCCAATGACGCCGCCGATGCGGTCGAGGCACGAGAAGGAACCGCCCGGGAGTTAACACTGGCGATGAAAGTGCAATCCATGGAGTTGAGACTCCAATGGATGCCACCTCGAAAGACCCCAAGACAGTGACACTGTCGAAAGGGATGTCCAAGCCTCGGCTTGCAGATTGAGACTGCAGGAGGTAATGAAGGCCAACGGGAGGTTGAGACTTCCTGGTAGAGAAACTCAAGCACGTAACATCCCTCCTGCTATCATTGATCCATCAAAAAAGGAGATAAGTGCTCTTCACGATTCCCAGATAATCTGATGTAACCATTCTCGGGATCGAAGGAGACGATGAAGCCGGAGTCAACCAACCCCCGTGGTGATCCAAAAGACTCACCGAGGATGTTCCAACCACGAGTAAGTCGACCTTAAGACTACTCGCCAAACATTCAACTTTGATGATGAGCCACCCATGGAAATCTCATCATCGTCCGATGACGCTTCGATAAGTCCGAGGACCAGTCAAATCATTTGGAAAAACCAGTGAGACCGATGAAGTCGTTGAGACAAATGAGGCTCAAAAGTTTGGGTTGATTTCACAACGCATATCACTAAACCGAGTCCATCGCGCAGCTCCCAAGCCAAAAAAAGCAGGATCGACTTCACAGAGGGACTTCACGAGCACCACTTATCATTGAACATTCGATTTACTGTGATGATCCCTTTGTAGAATCATTTCCCTTCTCTCTGGAGGTACCGACCTCCCGAAGAATCAGCCAGAGATCGCGAGCGCTTCCATAAACCTGATCCTGTTATTCCATCGGACACCATTGTTCCAGCTAACTATGACTTTGACGCTGTTTGGCCGTCAGCTGAAATAGAGGTGACAACTGAAGTTCGTGACAGTTTCAAAGCCTTATTTGCTGTTTGAACGGATGGAGAGGCACCACGCCTCACTGGACATGAGGCTGGATAACAGAGACGCCAACCTTACTGCTGATTTGCATGGCATCATAGTCAGGATCCGTGAGTGGTGGCAACAGCAGCAGACAATGCGTGTGGAACAAGCTCGATATTTCAGGACATTGTTCAATAAGTTGTTAGTCTGGCGGGCTGAGAATGCTGATGCAAAGACAAAGTTGTAAGAGCACATTGAACAAATGCATGAATCTCACACTACCGAGATAAAGCTGCTGTGTGAACATAATAAGAACGAGCTCCTGCGTGTGGAAGAGAACATGGATTGAAAATTCAGTCACCTCATGGCTGAGATGAAGTTGGTCACAGCTGAATCCAACGCCACCCGCTCTGAGTTCTGTGCAGCATACTCCGCAGCAAATTCGAAGCAGACCTCAACTATCAGCCGACTAGACTTCTTGCTTGCTAGCTTGTTTCCAGGGGTTCCTCTCTCTTTGATGATTCCAAAAAGGGGGAAGATGAATACCAAGGCGCCAAGGGATCCGAAGGCGAGAAGGAGGAAGCAACTTTGAAGGGAAAGACAGATGAGGAAGTAATAAGAGAGAAGAAAGGGAAGTCCTGAGAGGGGAAGGTTCGAAAGATGTGACCTTGATGATTTCTAAAACCCCAACAAGGTCTTGTCACAACCGATATTATCGAAGAAACTCCTAGTGACTCTGCCACTCCAACACTCTGTACCTATGGCTAAAAAAAAAAAAAAGACAATTGAAGCAAAATGGAGGAAGTGGAAGGAAGGATGGATGCCCGAGTTATGGATATTCTCAAAAAAAACATGGAGGCATTCCAACAGACAGACACCTATGCCATTTCGATGCCGGAACCGAGCCAAGATCAGTTGATGAATTCAAGACGCCGCATCGAAGGATACTTCGCAAATATGTCCACGGCTCAAGCACGGGATTTGTATCTTGGGAAAAGGGTCTCACACTATGTGAAGAAGGCGACAGACAATGAGACTACGCGATCATTCTTGCTGTCACTCGCGATCCACTCACTGGAAAAAGAGGACCCCGAAAAGATAAAGACACGCCTGAGGAAAAGGAAGAAGCGGTGGAGGAAGAGGTTTCAGACCTAGACCTTTGCCCAAAAATATTGAGTATATAGATCCAGGCAAGAAAGGAGGGATCTATTGGGCTGGATTTGACGAAGTAGCCAACCTGCAAGTGGCTAAGAACAATGATGAGTATGTGGAGAGAATTGAAGAGGAAAATAAAAGACAAACTCAGTTATGGGAGGAAAGACAAGAAAGACTGAGAAGAGATGAAGCTGCCAGAAGGCTGTATGAAAAGAAGAAGGCGGTTGAAGATGAGAAAAAGAGAACAAGATCGAAGATGACAGAGTCAAGAAGAAGATGAAAGAAGGAAGCGTGAAGGAGATGAAGTGTTGCTGTCCACCCCTTCATGTATTTTACTATGTAAATACACTCTATGTAAGTGTTCTGTACACTAAATAAAATTGTACAATTTCTATACTTGTGTAGATATAGAACAGCATGATTAGCTTAGGCCCCGTTTAAACTCTGATACATTTTTTTAAGGTTTAAGCTCTGATACACTTTGTAAACTTGATTATGTAAAGAACAATAATGTTATGATCAACAAAAGATCGATTTTAAACATACATTCTGTGATTCTATATTTGCCTGTATGTATCTTTCTTTGTTTAATTATTGATGTATGGTTTAAGTTTTGTGTTGGGAAATTTATTGTTTAGATTTTGATGAATGCCATGTAAAACTTAGAATAGGAAGTTGGCACCCCATTTTTGTTGTAAATTGCATTCTAATAAATAGGGCTGGTCAAGCCGAGTTAAGTCACTATGCCCAAACATGCAAGAAGACAACGGAGACTAGAAGGAAGACTCACATGCAAGACAAACAGAGTATGGCAAAGAAGAGAAGACAAGAACTCGATCAAGGAGCAACTAAGATGCAAACAGAGGAGTATCGATCAAGTCAACTCAAGATAAGCCAAGTCTCAAGTTGAAGTGACAAGAGTCATCCAATGATTGGAAGTGACTCTAAGTCACCTGGGGAAAGCAAGGAAATGCGGTCAAGTCAAGATAATCAAAAAGATCCATTGCACAAAATCAAGAGAATTACTTAAACAAGTAATATCTCCATGCTACCTTTCTCGAAGTGCTCGGTCCCGAGAAGCGTGCAAAAGGAATAAACCAATGGGAAGAACTACACCGTGTCGAACTCCGAAAAGTCAAGAACAATTCATACGAGGAAATGGCAATTCCAAGGATCGCAACAAGACAAGCCAACGACCACAAGTGACTTTCAAAAATAAGCCTATCTCTTCAACGGGCGATTTTTGAAAGCTCACTATAAAAGGCGAGGAATAACTCACGAGAAAAAGTGACGAAGGTTACCACGACCATCCGAGAATTGAATACAAGCAAGAAAGAAACATTTTGTAACCTGAAATATTCTCAAGTTATTAAACGCTCAATCCTCAAGCCTACATTACGAAGAACATCAATCCAACACTCACTGTGAAGGAAAGATAACTTCAATCGGTTGAAGAGGAAATTATCAAGAATAAAGGGGTCTACATTCCACGAAGGATTGTAGGAAGGTTCAAGGTCGAACCAAGTCGGCGACCTTTTGGGGCTTCGTGATCAAATCCAAAGAGCTTGAGCAAGTGGGTCAATAGCAAAGCAAAATTGCCACTGTGAAGAAGGCCGAGTCGTCGTCGAGAAGCCACCGAGTGATCAAGGTGTCTCCGATGAGTCCCAAAGGATCAAGTCACCAGTGATCAAGACTTGTACCGGACTGTTACCACTTTGTATATCTTGATCAATACCTAGTGGATTCCTCCAGAGTTGGAGAAGAGAGGAGTAGAAGAATTACCCCATCTTCGAACCTCTATAAAAACTTATCGTGTCATTTGCATTTCAACACTTTAAATTCCTGCATCTTATTTGCTTAACTTTGTGATAAATTTGCTATCTACTTGATAATCTCTAAGTACTAAATCAAGCTTTAAATCTCTGCTTAACCATAATTAAGGGTGTTAAGTCTTCCAATAAAACAAACCACGCTTGAGCTAATTCGGTCTTAACAAATTTGAGTTATTCTATCAACAGCTCAGTCGAGTCTGTTGAGTGACTAACTCTACTGATTAACTAAATTGGCTGTCCACCAAGGACACAGCTGTGTAGTATCAACTCTGTAAGGTTTATTCAACCCCCCTTCTAAACCTTACACTCACACCCCTTGGGACCTACAAGTGGTATCAGAGCGATTGGTTCACTGAGCCTTCCGCAATGGTTACTGAACTAGATCTCCAAACTTTTCAAAGTCTGCTTTAGTACTTAAATTTTCAAAACACCTTTTATCATTAAAATTTATTATCATGGAAGCAAATTTGACACGCATCCCTTTGTTCACAATTGAAGAATTTGATGATTGGAAAATTCGTATGCAGGCTCATCTATCAGCATTACATGATGAGATGTGGATAGTGATAGAGGATGGGCCACTGCAAATCTTAAAAGTGAACATAGCTGAAGGTGAAGAGGATGTTGCCCCTAGACCAGCTATAGTTGAGAAACCAAGAACTGAATGGACAAATGATGACAGAAAAAGATACAACCTGGACAATGTAGCCAAGGACATCCTTTACAAAACCTTGGACAAAGCCATGTTCAATAAAGTCAAATCATGCAAAACGGCTAAAGAAATCTGGGACAAACTAACATTGATTTGTGAAGGCTCAGAGCAAATCAAGGAAAATAAATTATCGGTGGTATTACAAAAATTTGAGAATTTCAAAATGATCGCAGAGAAAACCTGGATCAACTGGATGCTTGTTCACGAAATCACCAACGAGCTATCTGCACTTGGAAAGGAATATACACGAAGAAATGTGTATGAAGATCCTAAAAAGTCTCCCAAATGAATGGGAAATGAAGGTCATGGCAATGAGACATTCCATGGACCTATCGAAGACCTCCAACCATGAACTATTCTCGGATCTTAAAGCCTACGAATTTGAGCTGAGAAGAAAAGATCGAGGAAGAGATACAGTTGTACCCAAAACAAATTTGCTCTAATTGTTAAGATGGAAAGAGAGAGCCGAGGTCAAAAGTCATTGATCCGGAAGAAATAGCCCGATGGTTAAAAGGTTCAACAAGTTCTTCAATAAGAACTACAAGAGAGGCAAGGGCGAATCTTCCAAAGACACTCGGCTCCTCCAAGTCAAGGGAAGATAGGGCAACCAAGAGAACAAATCATCAAAAAGTCAATATCAAAGGGACAATCCAAGAATGGAAAGAGGCGATCAAAAGGTTGAATATCTATCTTTGAACCGTAGGCAACCAGGTCACTATGCCATTGCCCATATCCTGTAGTCAACAAATACAAGAATGAAGAAGAAAGAAAGGTCTTTAGAGAAAGAAGACAAGAAAAGAGAAAGGCAATGTTGGTCAGAGAATCTTGAGTCAAAAGACATAGCTCGATCGAGAGTAGTGAAGTGACTACTCAAGTGACTCAAGAAGAAGCCCGATCTGTTTGATGGCCAAGGAACAAGATCAACTCCGACCAAGAAGATGAGGTACACTCTAACTCGATTCTAGTGATAGTGACTGTGACACACACACTTCATCACCCACTGATCTTTATGATTCATTAGGCAAAATGATGAAAGATTTTGAACACATTAAATCCTCACACACACTACTAAATGAGGAAAACAGCCTACTCAAGAGCTAAAACTCACAAATGACTAAGGAGCCGAGTACTCTAAGTCAAATAGCTGATGAGAATAAAAGTTTAAAGGCTTGAAAATGCCAAGCTAATAGCAGAAATAGCTTGCCATAGAAAAGAGGAGAATGACCTCAAAAATGTGATTGCCTCATTCACTAAGGCATCTAAATCATTGGATGATCTTATTATGAGTCAAAGAGAATGTGGAGACAAGACATGCTTAGGATTTAATTCCTCTCGTGCTATGTCAAACTCCAAAAATAATCTTGGAAAAAGGATCTTCAAGCAATGAAGAGTCTAAAAATCCAAAACTCCAAATGGTGCACACACATTCACTCCAAAGCACAATTACAAGCAAACTGGCCTTGGTTATAAAGGAAAAGGAAAATAGCCATTGAGTGCGGCTGAAAGGACATTGAGAAGAGATTGATCGAGTTCCTCAAAGAAACTCCAAATGAAAAATACTCGTAAAGAAGAAACAGCTACCAAAAACCCCGAAAATCTAAAAAAAAATACATATGATGGGAATGGTAGAAAATATCCAAGCCAAGTGATTGGAATGATGTGAACTATCGATAAACTTATGGAATATAAGCCCAAATGGCAAAGGCCTAGAACTCAAAGAAAGGCCATTCCAAAAGTATAAGAGCTTTCATCAAAGACACATATGCACCTAGGCACTACACTCGGAGACACCACAATTACCCAAAGAAGGCGATTGCTAAAACACATACACAGCATACAAAAAAGAGACAAAATTGTATGAACCTAGAATCCCCAAGCAATTTGCCAAGATTAATTATGATTATGGCACTGATAGATGGCAACCCCTTAGAGTCAAATCATTTGGCTATAAGTTGGTTGGATCATCTTACAATTCTAACCCCTCGGGACCCGCACAAATATGGGTACCTAAAACTTAATTTCCTTGATTGCGAGTTCAAGGAACAACCGAGTGCCAAGGAACCTGGTACATGGATAGTGGTCATTCCCGGACATATGACAGAAACAAGAAAAATCTGTCAAAATTCAAGGAAGTTGAAGGAGCAAAAGTCATATTTGGAGGAAATGAAGCTCGAGGTGAAATAAGAGGCATTGGATCCATCAAGAGGAACGGATTAGAAATCACGGATGTTGCATATGATGAAGGACTCAACTTCAACTTGCTAAGCATCGATCAACTCTGTGACAAGGGCTATAATGTTGGATTTAACATGGGTATATGCCAAATCAAGGATCTTGAATCGAATGAAGTTGTGTTGCAAGGATGCGGACAAAAGAAACATGTATGTAGTAGATGGGTCAACCGCTACACCCAAAGACTGTGTATTAGCAAAGAGCACAAATGAATCAAGTTGGGTCCGTGGCACAAAAAGTTGAGTCACCTAAATTTCAAAACGATTAACAAGCTTGCGTATAATCTTGTGAAATGACTTCCGGACTCGGATACAAGAAGAAGAGTATATGTGACGCATGTCGAAGGAAAATGATCAAATCATCATTCAAAGAAAAGACACCGCCCATCTTCAACAAGAATATTACATCTCTACATATGGATCTATTTGGCCCAAATGGAACCAAATAGCATAAGTGGAAAGAAATACACCTTGGTGGTAGTAGATGACTACTCAAGATATACATGGAGTATATTCATGTGTAAGAAGAAAGAAACTCTACAAAAACTACCACAAAATGATGAAGAGAATTCAAAATGAAAAGAGCCAAACCATTATCAAAATAAGATCGAGACAGAGGAACCGAGTTTGTCAATGGGATAATAACTCGATATTGTATTGAAAATGGCATTGGTCTTGAATTATCTCAGCAAAGGACTCCACAATGAGAATGGAGTTGCGAGAAAGAAGAATAGAACTCTCAAATAAGCGGCAAGGACCATGTTAGTGAAGGGGTTACCAAAAAGATTTTGGGGTCAAGCAATCAACACAACTTGCTACACTCAAAACAGATGTATGATAAAATGACAAATGACAAAGACTCCCTATGAGATTTGAACAGGAGAAAACCAAATGTTGCATACTTTAGAATATTTGGATGTAAATGCTTCATCCATAACAATGGCAAAGACAATCTAAAGGCTTTCGATGCTAAAGCCGATGAAGGGATCTTCTTGGGATACTCAAATTGAAAGCAAAGCTTACAGTACTCAACAAAAGGACTATGGTTGAAGAGGAATCCATTCATGTGGTATTCGATGAGCCAAATGTAAATGGAGAAGATATTGAAGAGTCACCGATAAGTGAATCATCCAACATACGAGAAAAGTCCCTATCTTTGAAGTGAAGTCGAATTATAAACTCAAATGAAGATGAGATAGCCGAGTCCTCATAAAATGCTTTGAAAATTTGCGCTTAAGTGATTGCGAGAGAGAGTCGATCAAAGCAACACACAGCTGCTAGACGATCAATCCAGCTAACTTACTTCAACTTTGATGTAAGATGGCCGAAAGACCATCCACGAAACTTGTCATTGGAGATATAAGAGAAGGTGTCAAAACAAGATCCAAAACTCAACAAGAAGCTATGTTCGCATGCTTTATCTCACAAATAGAGCCTAAAGATGTGTTACAAGCATTGGATGACACACATTGGATTCAAGCTATGCAAGAAAAGTCAATCGGTTTGAAAGAAATAAAGTATGGGAATTAGTTCAAAGACCCACCCATCAAAATGTTATTGGTACTAAATGGGTGTTCGAAACAAGATGAACGAGGAGGGTTCGTGGGTAAGAAACAAAGCAAGACTAGTAGCCAAAGGATATTGCCAAGAAGAAGGAATAGATTTTGATGAAACATTTGCTCTCGTAGCAAGATTGGAAGCTATAAGGATGTTTCTTGCCTATGCACTCACAAGAATTTTATTGTATATCGGATGGATGTAAAAAGTGCATTCCTAAATGGTTTATTGGAAGAAGAAGTGTATGTTGAACAACCTCCGAGGATTTGAGCGAAAGATTCTTGGAGATAAGGTATACAAACTCAAGAAAGCTCGTATGGATTGAAACAGGCACCAAGAGCATGGTATGATACTTTGTCACAATTTCTAACGAGAATGGATTCACAAAAGGAAAAGTAGATAGAACACTTTTCGAGAATTCAAGATAAGAAGAGTATCTTTGCTTGTTCAAATATATGTGGATGACATCATTTTTGGATCCACAAACAAAGAGCTATGTGAAAATTTTTCAAACCTCATGCAAAGCAAATTTGAAATGAGCATGATGGGAGAGTCGACATTCTTCCTTGGACTCCAAGTAAAACAATGAAGGATGGAACCTTCATAAGTCAAACAAAATACACCGAGATTTAATGAAGAAATTTGGTATGGAGGAGAAGTCTTACGTGAAAATACCAATGAATACATCGATGAAAATGGAGATGGATGCGGATGGCAAGCACAGAGATCAAACAAGATATAGAGCACTTATTGGATCATTGCTCTATCTCACAAGCGAGCCGCGGACATCACCTTTCTTTGTAGGAGTATGTGCAAGATTTCAATCGCTCCAAAAGAGAGTCACATGACAACGGCTAAGAGAATCTTGAGATACTTGAAAGGAAGCCAAGAAGTTGGCTTATGGTATCCAAAGGAAGGTGGATTCAAGCTAATTGGCTACTCGGACTCGACTATCTTTGGATCAGAGTTGACAGAAAAGCACCTCAGTGTACATGTCAAATGCTTGGAAACAGGATTTCCTGGTTTAGCAAGAAGCAAAATTCAATAGCCACCTCTACAATGACGAGAATACATAGCATAGGGCAAATTGTGCCCAAGTCCTATGGATGAGACAAAGAAATGAGAGACTATGAAGTTGAAGAAAAGGAAATTCCAATCATGTGTGATAACACAAGCGCAATTGCAATCACTCGAATCTGTGTTGCACTCAAGAACAAAGCATATCGATGTCGATATCACTTCATAAGAGATCATGTTGAAAAGAAGGACATCATATTGGAATATATCTCAACCGATAAACATTAGGCGACATATTCACAAAACCATTATGTGAGTCAAGATTTGAAGAACTCAAGCATGAGTTAGGGTTAATCGAGCTAAGTGACACTCGAGAAGACCGAAAGAAAAGAAATGGAACACAAAAAGAGAAAAGGGATCAATTCTCAAAATCGCCTAAATGAATCGACCATGTCGGAAAGACAAATATACCGAATTAGGCGACAAATGAGTCACCGAGAGAACTCATGACGAGAAGAGTTAAATCGGCTAAGGGATAAGTTTGAGCCATTTATGAGCAAAGTGACAAAAACGCGATCGTTTTTACTAAGCGGGAATGTTTTTAAGAATGACGTCGGATAATGATGATGTGTACGAGACAAAAAAGCGCATACCAAGCTTATGATTAGATATAAATGTCTTTGCCGCATTAAATTCGAGACATTAAATGCTAATCGGCGTGCAAAATCTAAGCCGTTGATTTCGATCACATTTCAAAAACCACCCGCACGTCCTTTCATACTTAACCCATTTTCGTCTGTTTTCTCTCACATATCACCAAAACGGTTCATTTCTCTCAAAACCCTCTCAGTATTCAAATCAAATTTCTAAGTTTCTTTTGGGTGAAATCCTGAAAAATGGCATCAACCTATGATTTTGTCAAGCTAGGAAAGCAAATCCACACAGGGTCGACCATGGATTTTGAGGGCATGGTCAAACAGGGGTCCGATGACGCCCTCATAAAGAAAATCGCTGAAAAGCTCGAAACATCCGGGCTGAAACCATTTCTGACGATGAAGTTTTCGATGACCTATGTGGAAGAGGTCGCACAGTTCTACGTGAACATTGAGATTCACGATGAAGGGATAAAGTCATCTGTTCACGGAAAGAAGTTCACCATCTCTCGCCAAGGATTTAGTGAACACCGCTCACTACCGATGGAAGGAGCATCGAAATCAACGGGCGATGTAAACCTGGCCGCTTGGAAGGAAGTAGCCAAGCCCGACTATCTTGATAAAATAGTTTACACAACAAACAAGAGGTTTCTTGAAGGAGGACTACCACAAACTGTTGGACATAGTTGCCAAATGCATAGACATCAAATTTGGCGCTTTGACCAATCAAAAAGCAAAGTTGATCGTGAATTACTGTGATCATTGAAGAAAGGAAAATAAATTGGGCTGAGTTTGTCTACAAAGCAGACTATGCCGAATATAGGGAACAAATCCTTCAAGGAAGATGGTGCATTTGGAGGATCCCTAGGATATGGCCTCGTGATTGGCGGTTGATGGAGGTGAAAGGAGTCCCTCTTAGACATGGAAAGGCGTTCCATGTAAACAAGATGATGTTTAGATCAAACCTCTCGGCACACGAAGAGAGCCTACGCCAAGAGAGTCGACACGAGTGAAGGGGAATCACCGACCACGAAGATACTGAGATGTTTCCTCTCCACCAAAGAAGAAAGTCGCCCTGTAGCCGCTAAGAGAATCACGCTGCGCCCTACAACAAGCTAAGAAGATCACGCTTCTCTGCAAAGAAAGAAAAAAAAACAAACCTCGCTCCCGCCCTACAGTAGTCACCCGCCCCCCGCACCGTATCTCCCGCCCCAGAAGAGCCGGTCGAGAAGGACTCTCAACTACCTTCTCCGATCGTCAAAAAGAGAGAGAACGATAAGCCAAGACGGCCAGGCTCCTCGTAAGAAAAAACACCAACACCGCCCCCACCGCCCAAGACTCGAAGAAACTCTCTCGAACCGCAGGTCCCTCCGTACGAACTAAGAGACGATGGAGAATCATCAAGCACTCCGAGCTTGAGAAATCAAGCTAAGTCGGCCACTCACCGAGCAGATATCGAGACTCTGGAGAAATAGAGTCTCCGATATTATAGATGAAGCGACTAAAGTCTGCTAAAGGCGTCAGCAGAGGCAAACTAACGACACGATTGTAGTTCGCACAACCGAGACACAAGAAGCCGATAGAAATGATAGTGATGTGATGATCCTATCCCCACCTTACCCAGGCATCCAAAATCGTCTGCGAGAGTGGAGGAAGTGGAAATTGAGTCGATCAAGGAACAGTTCCAACGGCCTGAATTTATAGAAGAGTAAGAGGAATCTGGCTGAACTTCCTTGGACTGACCTCTGTGATCTCAACACCGGATGAAGAAAAGAAAGCGCAAAGATATCTTGCAGATCTTCAAGGATAAGGAGAAGGAGAGACAGAGGAAAGGCCGAGGCACGTGAGAAGGCCAATGATCTCCGCCTATCACCGCACCACATAACACACACATCATCTCCTTGATGTCTTATCGTGACAGTGATGAGGATCTGGACCGATCTTTGCCCGCGAGAAGAGTTGCAAATGCAGCAAGCAATGCATGAATCCGAATTCTTCATGAGAAGAGCATGATAAAGGGACCAGGAGAGTCCTCCAAAACACAAATGAAATTGATCCAATGGGAGTAGTGCAAAAGATATCGGCACCAGTTGTTCTTGCCGCCACCACTTCCCCTTACTCACTCGGAAGAAGGATTTAAGGAAATGGCGATGAAACCGGGTTAGTGGGGACCCCAATCGAGCCAACCCCTAATGAAGGTGTCTTACCACCTTTGCCCAACTGAACACTCAGAGAAATAGCGGGAGTTTGGAGACGAGTGACCCCATTCCAAGTCACTCACCAGGTGCGCCACCGAGGAGAAAACTCCTCTCCACCGCAGCAAGGCGGGAGGATGCTGCGCAGATGACTCCACAACGAATTTAGGAGGCGAAGTGGAGAAGGTACAAACACAACATACACAACAAGTTGCCATCAACGAAGCTCGAGCGATTGAGATCGTCTCACCGAGGTGCCAACCGCTACGAAGGCTAATGATGTCTTGATGATGCGATCGAGGCACAGAGAGGCGGAACAGCCGGGAGTTAACACTGGGCGATGAAAGTGCAATCCATGGAGTTGAGACTCCAATGGATGCCACCTCGAAAGACCCCAAGACACCGACACCGTCGAAAGGGATGTCAAGTCCTCGCTGCGATTGAGACTGCGAGGAGGTAATGAAGGCCAATGGGAGGTTGAGACTTCGGGGGTAGAGAAACCGGCGAAGCCGAACATCCCTCCCGCTATCATTAATCCATCAAAAAAGGAGATAAGTGCTCTTCATGATTCCCAGGATAATCCTGATGTAACTTTTCCGGGATCGGAAAGCGACGAAGAAGGCCGAGTCATCCCCGTGACATATCCAAAAGACTCACCGAGGATGTTCCAAGCACGAGCAAGTCGATCTCAAGACTACTCGTCAAACTTTCAATTTTGATGGTGAGCCACCAATGGAAATCTCATCATCGTCCGACGACGCTTGATAAGGCCGAGACCAGATCCACTCCATTGGAGAAACCAAATGAGACCGACGAAGCTATTGAGACAAATTTGAGGCTCGGCAAGTCGGGTCTACTTCACAAAAGACCCCAGTGAAAACAGAGTCTCTGCGCGCAGCTCCCAAGTCGCAGCAGTTCGACTCAAAAGAACTTCACGCGCACCTTTCATCATTGAACAAATCCCATTTGGCCGTGATGATTCCTTTGTAGAATCATTTCCTTTCTCTTTAGAGGTACCCGACCTCCCGACGAGTCGAGAACGATCTCGCGCGCTTCCCTGAGACCATATCATGTTCTTCCATCCGACACCATCGTTCAAATTGACTATGACTTTGACGCCGCATGGCCGTCACCGCAACGATGAAACAAAATTGAGATTCGGGAGGTGTTCAAAGCATTATTTGCTTTGAAATTGAATGGATGGAGAGGCACCAGGCCTCTATGGACATAAGATCGATAACAGAGTTGCCAACCTTACTGCGACTTGAGAGGCATAACAATGTCGAATCGGGAATGGTGGCAACAACGAAGAAACAATGCGTGTGGAACAAGCTAGATATTTCCGAACATTGTTCAACAAGTCTTGGTATGGAGAGTGAGAATGCTTGATGCAAAAACGAAATTGAGAGAACACATTGAGAACATGCATGAAGCTCACACACCGAGATAAAGTCAACTGCGTGAGCAAAATAAGAGTGATCTCCAGCGTATGGAAGAAAATATGGATAGAAAATTCAGCCTTCTCATGGCCGAGATGAAGCTAATTTCAAGCCGAGTCCAACGCTACTCGCTCGAATTTAGTGTACCGCATACTCCGTAGCGCAGTCGAGGCAAAACTTCGGCTATCGCCAGAGCTCGACTTCCGCTTGCCGATATGTTTCCAGGGTTCCTCTCTCCTTTGATGATGCCAAAAAGGGGGAATAGGAATACTTTAAAGCGCTAAAGAGATCTAAAGTCAAAAAGGAAAGCAAATTGTGAAGGAAAAAGACAAAAGTGAGGAAGTTACAAGGAAAAAGAAAGGAAAGTCTATTGAGGGGAAGAATCGAGAGATGTGACCTTAATGATTGCACAAACCCCCCAACAAGGTCTTGTCACAATGATATTATCAAGAAAAGAAACTCCCAGTGACTCGCCACTCCAACACTCTGCTATATCTATGGGTCAAAAGAGAAAGACAATTGAAGCGAGGGATGGAGGAAGTGGAAGGAAGAATGGATGCCCGAGTTATGAATATCTTGAAACAACATGGAGGCATTCCAAGGTGAAGACGAGACACTTATGCCATCTCGTATCCGGAATCGAGCCAAGATCGCTGATGAATTTAAAACGCTCACATCCGAAGGATACTTTGCAAACATGTCCATGGCTCAAGCTTGGGACTTGTCTTGAATCGGAAAAAGGGTCTCACGCTATGTGAAGAAGGCGACGACGAGCAGCAGAGACTACCTAAGAATCCTCTGCTTTACACTCCGCTAGTCACTCGCCTGGAAAGAAGAAGACCCCAAAGACAATACACGCCCGAGGGAAGAAGAGGAAGAAGCGATGGTGGAGGAAGAGGTTTCGACTAGGCCTCTACCCAAAAACATTGAGTACATAGATCCGGCAAGAAATGAGGGATCTCTTTGTGGTCTTGCAAAGTAGCCAATCTGCAAGTGGCTAAAAGCAATCTTTGAGTATGCGAAAAGAATAGAAGAAGAAAATAAGAGACAAACTCAGCTATGGGAGGAAAGACAAGAGAGATTAAGAAGAGATGAAGTCCTTCTAAGGCTTATGAAAAGAAGAAGAAGAAGCGGATCAAGATGAGAAAAAGAAGAAGAAGACCGAAGATGACAGAATCAAGAAGATGAAAAAAGGAGGCAACGGGGAGAGGAAGTGTTCTTTGTCCACCCTTCATGTATTTTACTATGTAAATACATACTATGTAAGTCTTCTACAATAAAGTCAGAAATTCTCTATCTTTTTGTGTAGACAAATGTTTGCTCGATACACCTTGTAAACAAGTTGTGTAAAAGAACAATAATGTTATGATCAATAAAAGAATTGATTCTACGCATACATTTTATGTGAATGCACTATCTGTATGTATCCTTGCTATTTACATTTTGAATGTTTTAAGTTTTGGCATCATCAAAAAGGGGGAAATTGTTGGGAAATTTATTGCTTAGATTTTGATGAATGCCATGTAAAACTTAGAATAGGAAGTTGGCACCCCATTTTTTTTTTGTAAACTCATTGTAATAAATAGGGCTGGTCAAGCCGAGTTAAGTCGGCTATGCCCAAACATGCAAGAAGACAACCCGGAGACTAGAAGGAAGACTCATTGCAAGACAAATGAGTATGGCAAAGAAAAGAAGACAAGAACTCGATCAAGGAGCAAACTAAGATGCAAAGAGAGTATCGATCAAGTCAACTCAAGATAAGCCAAGTCTCAAGTTGAAGTGACAAGAGTCATCCAATGATTGGAAGTCGACTCTAAGTCACCTGGGAAAGCAAGGAAATGCGGTCAAGTCGAGATAATCAAAAGATCCGTTGCACGAAATCAAGAGAATTACTTAAACAAGTAATATCTCCATGCTACCTTTCTCGAAGTGCTCACCCTGAAGCGTGCAAAAAATAAACCAATGGGAAGAACTACACCGTGTCGAACTCAAAAGTCAAGAACAATTCATACGAGGAAATGGCAATTCCAAGGATCGCAACAAGACAAGCCAACGACCACAAGTGACTTTAAAAAATAAGCTATCTCTTCAACGGGCAGATTTTTGAAAGCTCACTATAAAAGGCGAGGAATAACTCGAGAAAAAGTGACGAAGGTTACCCGACCATCCGAGAATTGAATACAAGCAAGAAAGAAACATTTTGTAACCTGAAATATTCTCAAGTTATTAAACGCTCAATCCTCAAGCCTACATTACGAAGAACATCAATCCAACACTCACCCGTGAAGGAAAGATAACTTCAATCAGTTGAAGAGGAAATTACATCAAGAATAAAGGGTCTACATTCCACGAAGGATTGTAGGAAGGTTCAAGGTCGAACCAAGTCGGCGACCTTTTTGGAGGGCTTCGTGATCAAATCCAAAGAGCTTGAGCAAGTGGGTCAGTAATAGCAAAGGCAAATGCCCTATGAAGAAGCCGAGTCGTCGAGAAGCCACCGAGTGATCAAGGCGTCTCAGGTGACCCCCAAAGGATCAAGTCACCGTGTGATCAAGACTTGTATATGGACTATTACCACTTTGTATATCTTGATCAATACCTAGTGGATTCCTCCGGAGTTGGAGAAGAGAGGAGTAGAAGAATTACCCCATCTTCGAACCTCTATAAAAACTTATCGTGTCATTTGCATTTCAACACTTTAAATTCCTGCATCTTATTTGCTTAACTTTGCTTTGATAAATTTGCTATCTACTTGATAATCTCTAAGTACTAAATCAAGCTTTAAGTCTCTCGCTTAACCATGATTAAGGGTGTTAAGTCTTCCAAAAAACAAACCACGCTTGAGCTAATTCGATCTTAATAAATGAGTTATTCTATCAACAAACTCGATCAGTCCGTTGAGTGACTAACTCTACTTGATTAACTAAATTGGTCTGTCCACCAAGGACACAAATGTGTAGTATCAACTCGTAATTTAAAAAGGACTAAATCGAAAAGTTGGTAAAGGTTTATTCAACCCCCTTCTAAACCTTACACTCACACCCCTTGGGACCTACATTTTGGCATCATCAAAAAGGGGGAAATTGTTGGGAAATTATTTTGTTGATTTTGATGAATGCCATGTAAAACTTAGAATAGGAAGTTGACACCCCATTTTTGTTGTAAACTGCATTGTAATAAATAGGGCTGGTCGAGCCGAGTTAATTCAGCTTTCCCTGAAAAAAAAAAAAAAAAACTGGGAACTAAAAGGAAAACCCCCGCGGCAAGGAGCTTGAGTATGGGAAAGAAGAAAGACAGAACTTCGAATGAAGGTGCGGTGAGATGCAAACAGTGAAGTATCGATCAAGTCAACTTAGATAGCCAAGTCTCAAGGTTGAAGTGACAAAGAGTCATCCATGATTGGAAGTCGACTCGAAGTCACCTAGGGATGTTAAGAAAATGCGGTCAAGTCGAGATAATCGAAAGAGATCCGTTGCACATAAATCAAGAGAATTACTTAAACAAGTAATACTTCCATCGCCTTTCTTGAAGTGCTCAGTCCCAGAAGCGTGCAAGAGAAATAAACCAATGGGAAGCACTGCACTTGTGTCAGAACTCAAAAGTCAAGAATCATTCATACGAGGAAGTGGAAATTTCAATGACTGCAATAAGACAAGCCAGCGACCACAAGTGACTTTCAAAAATAAGCCTATCTCTTCAACGGGCGATTTTTGAAAGATCACTATAAAAGGCTGAGGAATCACTTTGAGAGAAGGTTACGGCTAACAACGAACATTCAAGCTAACATTTGAACTGTAACCAAAAATATTCTCAAGTCATTCAAGATCAATCCTCAAGCCTACATTACGAAGGAAATCAATCCAACACTCACCTGTGAAGGAAAGACAACTTCAATCAGTTGAAGAGGAATCATTTGAAGAATCAAGGGGTCTACATTCCACGAAGGATTGTAGAAAAGTTCGAGGTCGAACCGTCTCAAGTTTTGGAGGGCTTAGTGATCAAATCCAAGAAGCTTGAGCAAGTGGGTCAGAGAGTAGCAAAGCGCAAATGCCTGTGAAGAAGTTGAGTCGTCGAGAAGCGAGTTGTGTGACCAAGGCATCTCTAGATCGAGTCCCAAAGGATCAAGTCACCGTGTGATCAAGACTTGTATTCCGGGATCAAGTTAACCACTCGTATATTGATCAATACTTAGTGGATTCCTCCGGAGTTGGAGAAGAGAAGAGTAGAAGAATTACCCCATCTTCGAACCTCTATAAAAATTTATTGTGTCATTTACATTTCAAAGATTTTAATTTCTACATCTTATTTTTATATCTCACGATAAATTTTCTATCCAATTGATAATCAACTGGAGTGCTAAAACTAAGTATCAAAACAAACTTAACCAAATTCAAGGGTGTTAAGTCTTCCAATAAAACAAATCATAGGCGAGTTAAGTCTTTAGTCAAAACAACTGAAAGTTACTCTATCAACAAACTCGATCAATGCATTCTCATGACTAACTCTCTGTGATTAACTAACTTAGATGTCCATCAAGGACACAGCTGTGAAATATTAACTCTGATCATTTTTAAAAGGACTAAATCAGTGTGTGTGAGCAAATCCAAGAGTCTAAAGGATCTGAAGTAGCAGGACAACTATCTTATGAAGAAGTTGAGTCCAGAAGCAAAGCCAGTTGTGTGATCAATGCCTAGCTTGGACTGTCACCATTAGTAACAAAGTCACCGTTACTTAGTGGATATCTTCCAAGGGTTAGAGAAGAGTGGATTGAAGTAATTACCCCATCCTCGAACCACTATAAAAATTACTCTGTGTCTTTTACATTCAACACTTACTTTCTTGCCTATCTTTATTGTTGTTTGTTATATTTGCTAAGTCAACTATAATAACTTAACTTAAAAACAAGTGCTGAAATATTGTTTTATCAAAGGGTGAAAGTTTTCTGCTGTAAAACCAAGTCTACTGAATTTTTAAGGAGTTAACTGAATCAACTGAGTTATCTTATCAATAGCTCGGTCGAGTCTGTTGAGTGGCTAACTCTACTATGAAGGTAAACTAATTGTCCACCAAGGACCCAACTGACTTGTGACTAAACTCTGATTTAAAAGGACTAAATTTGAAAAGTTTGTAAAAGTCTATTCAATCCCCCCCTTCCAGACTTTACTCTATCACCCCTTAGGACCTACAGGTGGTATCAGAGTGGTTGGTTCATTGAGCCTTCAGAACTGGTTACTGAACTAGATCTCAATCTTTTTCAAAAGATACAACACTTGCAGGTTTATAAAAAAATTCTTTCAAAAACAAGTTATTATCATGGAAGAAAATCTAACTCGCATTCCTGTGTTTATTGTCGACGAATTTGATGATTGAAAAATATGCAAGTAGGAACATCTCTTAGCCTTACACGATAAGACGTGGTTCGTCATTGAGGATGGGCCACTACAGATAATGAAAGTGAACACATCTGTTAGGGCTCTTGTTGCTGCACCTGCATATGAAGGAGAGGCTGCTGCAGCTCCTGGTGCACGTGCTGCACGTGTTGCACCTGCTGCTGAAATCCCAATTGTACCTGTTGCACCAAGACCAACAATGGTCGAGAAGCCTCGATGCGAGTGGACAAACGAGGAAAATATACAACTTGGATAATGTCGCTAAGGACATTTTGTATAAAACCCTCAATAAAGTCGTGTTCAACAAAGTGAAATCATGCAGAACGACTAAAGAAACTTGGGAAAAACTAATTTTAATTTGTGAAGAATCTGATCAAATTAAAGAAAAAAATGACTATTGATGTACGTAAATTTGAAAACTTTAAAATGTTTGCAAGTGAAACTCTAGATCAGTTTGGATGCCGATTCACGGAGATTACAAATGAGCTCTCGGCGTTTGGCAAGGAATACAAACAGAAAGAAATGTGTATGAAGATTTTGAGGTATCTCCTTGCTAAGTGGGAAATGAAGGTCGAAAATGAAGGTGATGGCCTTAAGACACTCCATGGACTTAACTATAACATCCAACCAAGAGCTATTCTCATATTTGAAAGCTTATGAATTCTAGCTCCAAAGGAAAGAGCAAGACGAGACAATTCTACCCAAGACAGCTGCACTCATGGCTAGAGAATCCAAAAGAGTTAAATCCAAAGACTCCATTGACCAAGAGGAGATTGCCCTTGGTAAAGAGATTCAACAAGTTCTTTAATAAGAACTACAAAAGGAACAAGGATGAATCATCCAGGAGACACTCATCACCTTCCAAGACCAAGGAAGATAGACCATGAAGGAGAGCTGACCATCAAAGAGCTGAATATCATAAAGCTGGTAATTAAAGAGCTGACAGAGCTGACTATTAGAAAGTTGAGAACATGTGCTGGAATTGCAGAGATACAAGATATTTTAATGTTGACTGTCCTTATCCACCAATCAACAAATATAGAAATAGTGAGGAAAGAAAGGTCTTCAGAGAAAGGAGACAAGAAAAGAAGGAAAGGTCTTTAGAGAAAGGAGACAAGAAAAGAAGAAAGCCATGTTGGCTGCTGAAACTGACACAACCAAGTGCAAAGAACAAATGAGTCGAGGCAAGAAAGAGGTAGACTACTCCTGAGATACTGAAGAAGAGGCTTTGATATGCCCCATGGCCAAAGAATAGGAAGATGAGGTACACTCTAGCTCATCTCATTCCAGTTCTGATGATAGTGATAGTGACACACACACACTTCATCACCTATAGAGCTTTATGATTCATTAGGCATAATGATGAAAGATTTTGAGCATGTTAAAACCTCTTGTTTTGCATGTTTTTGTGTGTATTTTGTGTGATGATTTATACATATTTTTGGCGTGTTTTATTTGCATTTGCATGATTTAGTGTTATGTTGTGTTATTTTATAAATGTTTTAGGTTTTGGTGGAAAAAACAAGTTTTGGAGCTAAAAACGTTAAAAAGCCATTTCGCGCAACTGCGGCAGTCATCGTATTTTGGACATAACATTCACATACGAAGCCCAATTGACATGATTAGTGCACCATTAGAAAGATAATTCAAAGTTCTACAATGTTTAGCTTTGATACTAAATGCAAATGAAGACGTTCAGATGGGTTAAAATCATGTACAAGGCAAAATAATATATCAAAATTTTGAAAATGACACGTCTTGGTATTTTGGCCATAACTCTCTCTAGAAAATTGATATTAAGGTGAATCAAGTGGATATAGAAAGCTAAGAGATAGAGCTACAATTCATAAAAAAGACATCAAAACGAAATTCCGAAGTTTAGAGGCCGCGCAGTCACGCTTAAGGGGGACGCGGTCGCACGCTGTGGCCAACAGCTGCACAGCAATAGGGCGTGCGCCGTGACTTGCAGAACACAAAATTTTCGATTTTTTTTCCGATTTTTTGCTCTTCCACCTTGTTTAGGACTTTAGGCTTATAAATAGGACTTGGGGAGCCCCTATTTTCGACACACTCTCATTCATATCACTTCTAGACTTTAGTTTTTTGGTATTTTTCTCTTGCTTTTCATCATTAGGATTGCTTGGGTTCTTCCCATTGAAGCTATTTTGCTTCTTAATCAAAGAGTAAGATTTCTTCATCTCTTTTGTCTGATTTCAATTGTTGGGTTATTATTATTGTTGCATGATTATGTTTATGATTGTTTTCTTTCCTTCAATTGAGATTATGATCCCATCCCCAAGCATGAACTAATTTCCTTGTTCTAGGATTAAGATGATTTGATTCAAACAAACAAGCATGAGTATTGATTAATTGATCTGCTTTCCTGAATAAATTGTTTTACTTGTTGATTGATTGTTTGGCCAAGTTTTGATTGTTTAAGGGGATAATTGAGATCGATCGAAGATATTATTCCTGGACTAAATTTATTCACGGGGTTAGATATGATTCAGAAATGTATTATCTAACCCTATGCTTAATGAAAATAGCAAATTATGTTGGGATAGCCCTAATCTATTAATACATGAGTTATCAGATCTAGACTTAGTCTTTACATGTTTGTTATATTTGTTAACCGCATAATCAATTAATTGATATTCTGCTTGCAAGTTTGATGAGATGAATCCAAAATCCTAGACTTTCTTCCATATCTTTTTCTCCAAGTTTAATCGTGCTTAGTTTTAATTCGTTTTTTAATTGTTTTCTTTTAGTTTATTTAAATCAAACAAATCTGGTTATAGTGTTTAGATTTTATTTTCTGTCAATTATGTTGCATAATAATTATTCAGCAGAGAAAGCCATATGCTGGGAATGGCTGAAATTATCCTAGCCAAGCTCATTGGAACAACCAAATGAAATATCAGCCAAGTCCTAAGGGATACAAGCCTAAGTGGCAAAGACTTCAGACTCAAAATAGGTCATTCCTTAGGCAAAGGAACTGTTATCAGCACACGTATGCACCCAAGCACAATGCTCAATATGCACAAAAGTTTCATTATCATCCCAAGAAATCAAATGTGCAAGCTTACACACAAGCATACAGAAAAAAGAGACAGCCCTATGAACCTAAATCTCCTAAGCAATTTGCAAATATTCATTATGATTATGGAGCTGATAGGCGGCAACCTCTTAGAGTCAGATCAGTTGGCTATAGGCTGGCTGGTTGGATCACCTTATAATGATAACCCCTCATGACCCAGACATGTTTCGGTACCTAAAAACCAATTTCCTTGATTGCAGGTTCAAAGAACAACTGAATGCTAAGGAACCTGGTACATGGATAGTGGTTGTTCCAGACATATGACATGAAATAAAAGGAATTTATCAAACTTCAAGGAACAAGAAGAACAAAAGTCATATTCGAAGAAAATGAAGCTCCAAGGGAGATTAGAGTCATTGGATCCATAAAGAATAACTGATTGGAAATCACAGATGTAGCCTTTGCTGAAGAGCTGAATTTCAATCTGCTAAGCATCAGCCAACTCTATGATAAGGGCTACAATGTAGGATTCAACATGGGAGTACGCCAGATCAAGAATGTTGAATCTAATGAAGTTGTGCTATCAGGATCAAGACAGAAAAACATGTATTCAGTGGATTGGTCAACTACTACACCAAGTACATGTCTGTTGGCAAAGAGTACAGCTGAATCAAGTTGGTTATGGCACAAGAAACTGAGTAACCTAAATTTCAAGACAATCAATGAGCTTTCATGGAGTCGTCTTGTGGAAGGATTCCCAGACTCAGAGTACAAGAATGAAAGCATTTGTGATGCGTGCCAGATGGAAAAGCAAATCAAGTTCCCATTAAAGGACAATCCAAGTCCTTCTTCAACCAAGATATTTCACTTATTGCATATGGATTTATTTGGTCCTGTTGAACCAACCAGTATCAGTGGAAAGAAATACACCTTAGTGGTAGTAGATGATTATTCATGATACACATGGACAATCTTTATGTGTAAAAAGATGAAAACTTTACAGAAACTTCCTCATCAAGAGAAGAGTTCAAAATGAAAAGAGTCAAACCATTATCAAGATAAGGTCTGGTAGAGGAACTAAGTTTGTCAATGGGATTATAACTCATTATTTCATAGAGAATGGTATTACTCATGAGTTGTCAGCAGAAAGAACTCCACAGCAGAATGGAGTAGCTGAAAGAATGAACAGAACTCTCAAGGAAGCTGCAAGGATCATGTTAGCTGAAGTTGGATTGCCTAAGAGATTTTGGGCTGAAGCAATTAATAATGCCTGCTACACTCCGAATAGGTGTATGATCAATAGGCAGCTATCAAAAACCCCTTATAAAATTTGGACAGTGAGGAAGCCAAATGTTGGATATTTTCATATTTTTGGATATAAGTGCTTCATTCACAACAATGGCAAGGACAACCTGAAAGCCTTTGATGCTAAAGTTGATGAAGGTATCTTTTTGGGATACTCAAAGCAGAGTAAAGCTTTCAAAGTGCTAAACAAGAGGACTACAATCCGCGTAAAAGTCTATCCATGTGGTTTTTTCTCAACCTAATGTTAATGGAGAAGACATTAATATGTTAGTTGACCAGCACGAATCCGCCAACTGTTCAAAAGAGTCCATATGTTGAGGCAAATATTAGAAGACTCAACCCTGGTGAAGATGATATAGTCGGGATCTCGAGACAACCACAAGGTTTGCAAACAATGATGATCAAGAGGAAATTGTTCAAGACAACTTAGCTACAAGAATAATTAATCCAGCAGACTTACTCCAACCAGATGTGAGATGGCTGAGAGACCATCCTCCAGAGCTTGTTATTGGAGATGTTAGAGAAGTAGTAGGAACCAGATCCAAAACTCAACATGAAGCCATGTTCACTTGTTTCATTTCCCAGATTGAGCCTAAGGATGTATCATAAGCATTGGATGACACACATTGGATTCTAGCTATGTAGGAAGGGTCAATCAACAGAGAAAACAAAGTTTGAGAATTGGTTCAAAGGCCTACCCACCAAAATGTTATTGGTACTAAGTCGATATTCAGAAACAAGATGAATGAAGAGGGATCTGTAGTGAGAAACAAAGCATGATTATTGGTAGCCAAAGGGTATTGCCAAGAAGAAGGCATAGATTTTGATGAAACATTTGCACCTGTTGCAAGATTGGAAGCTATAAGGATGTTTCTTGCTCATGCAATACACAAGAACTTCCCAGTTTATCAAATAGATGTGAAGAGTGTATTTCAGAATGGACTATTAGAAGAAGAAGTCTATATGGAACAACCTCTTGATTTTGAGTGCAAGACTATTGGAGATAAAGTTTACAAGCTCAAGAAGGCATTATATAGTGTGAAGCAAGCACCAAGAGAATGGTATGACAGATTATCTTAGTTTCTAATTGAGAATGGATTCACCAAAGGCAAGGTTGATTAAACACTCTTCAGAATTCAAGATGGAGAGAGTATACTGCTTGTTCAAATATATGTGGATGACATTATCTTTGGATCCACATACAAAGAGCTGTGTGACAAATTCTCAAGCCTTATGCAAGGGAAGTTTGAGATGAGAATGATGGGAGAGCTGACTTTCTTCTTAGGTCTTCAAGTCAAGCAAATGAAGGATGGAACCTTCATAAGTAAAACCAAATATACCAGAGATTTAATGATGAATTTGATATGGAAGAGAAGTTATATGTGAAGATTCCCATCCATACATCAGTCAAGATAGATATGGATGCAGAAGGCAAAGTTGTTGATCAAACAATATATAAAGCACTCATTGGATCATTGCTCTACTTGACTACCAGCAGACCAGACGTCACCTTTGATGTAGGTGTATGTATTAGATTTCAATCTGCTCCAAAGGAAAGTCATATGACTGGAACCAAGAGAAACCTAAGGATTTGAACGTGTTAGGAATTTTATTGTTTAGATTTTGATGAATGCCATGTAAAACTTAGAATAGAAAGTTAGCTCCCAATTCTTGCTTTGAAATGTATTGTAACAATTAGAGTGGAGCCGAGTTAAGTCGCTACGCTCCAACTTGCAAGAAGACAACTGAAGGCTTGAAGGAAAACTCACGTGAGACAACAGTACAACAAAGAAGAAGAGCAGACAGAACTCGATCAAGAAGAAGAAGCGGATGCATCTGAGTGGAACATCACCAAGTCAACTCAAGAGAAGCCAAGTCTCAAGTCAAGTGACAAGAGTCATCCAATGATTGGAAGTCGACTCTAAGTCACCTGGGGAAAGCAAGGAAACGCAATCAAGTCGAGATAATCGAAAAGAACCGTTGCCTGAGAAATCAAGAGATTTACTTAAACAAGTAATATCTCCATACTACCTTTCTTGGAGTGCTCGACCCCGAAGCGTGCAAAAGAAATGAACCAATGGGAAGCACTACACCGTGTCGAACTCAAAAGGTGATAAAACATTTCATACGAGGAAATGGCAATTCCAAGAACGCATACCAACGATCGCAAAGTGATTTTCAAAAATGAGCCTATCTCTTCAACGGGCAAATTTTTGAAAGTTCACTATAAAAGGCCGAGGAGTTTGTTTGAGAAGAAAATGAATGACACACGTGAGATATACAAGCTTATCAAAATCAAACATTCTCAATCCTCAAGCTTCATCTCAAGTACATCAATCCAACACTTACCTCGTGAAGGAAAGAGAACTTCAATCGCTTGAAGAGAAAAATACTCGAAAACAAGGGGTCTACATTCCAAGAAGGATTGTAGAAAGGTTCAAGGCGTCAACCAAGTCTTAAGCTTTTGGAGGGCTTCGTGATCAAATCCAAGGTGCTTGAGCAAGTGAGTCAGAGTAGCAAAGCGATGCCCCGTGAAGAAGCCGAGTCGTCACGAAGCCACCGAGTGATCAAGCGTCTCAGATCGAGTCCCAAAGGATCAAGTCGGCCGTTGTGATCAAGACTTGTATCCGGGACTTACCACTTTGTAAACCGATCATTACTTAGTGGATTCCTCCGGAGTTGGAGAAGAGAGGAGTAGAAGAATTACCCCATCTTCGAACCTCTATAAAAACTTTCTTGTGTCATTTACATTTCAAAGATTTAAATTTCTCGCACTTTTAATTGCTTATATCTCGATAAATTTGCTATCCATTTGATAATCTATAAGTACTAAATCAAACTATAAAAACTTGCTTAATCAAACTTAAGGGTGTTAAGTCTTCCGCTGAAAAACAAAACCACAAATGAGTCAAATTAAAGCCAACAAATGAGTTACTCTATTAATAATTTCAAATGATCATTGAGAAATTAACTCTACTTGAGTGACTAATTCGATCGTCCATCAAGGACACAAATGTAGAACTCTGAGATTTAAAAGGCCTAAATCGAAAATTTGGTAAGGTTTATTCAACCCCCTTCTAAACCTTACACTTACACCCCTTGGGACCTACAAGTGGTATCGGAGCGGTTGGTTCATTGAACCCTCCGCACCGGTTATGAACTAGATCTCCAAACTTTTCAAAAGTCTCGCTTTAGTACTTAAGCTTTCAAAACTCTTTTCTATCATTAAAAAGTCATTATCATGGAAGCAAATCTAACACGCATTCCTATGTTCACTATTGAAGAATTTGATGATTGGAAAATTCGTATGCAGAGCTCATCTATCAAAGATTACATGATGAGATGTGGATAGTGATAGAAGATGGGCCTCTCGCAAATATTAAAGGTGAACACAAATTGCACGAAGAGTTGCAAAGGGGAAGAAGATGCAAAGACCTGGACCGTCATGGTTGAAAAACCAAGAACCGAGTGGACAAATGATGATAGAAAGAGATACAACCTGGACAATGTAGCCAAGACATCCTGTATAAAACCTTGGACAAAGCCATGTTCAATAAAGTCAAATCTTGCAAAACGGCTAAGGAAATGGGGACAAGTGACATTAATTTGTGAAGGCTCGAGCAAATCAAAGAAAACAAACTATCAAATGCTGGTCAAAAAAATTTGAGAACTTTAAAATGATCTCGGAGAAAACCCTGGATCAACTAGATGCTCGATTTACGTAAATCACAAATGAGTCAGTTTACACTTGGAAAGGAATATACACAGAAGAAATGTGTATGAAGATCCCGAAAAGTCTTCCACCGAATGGGAGATGAAGGTCATGGCATTGAGACACTCCATGGACCTATCTAAGACATCCAATCATGAGCTATTCTCGGACCTCAAAGCCTACGAGTTTGAGCCGAGAAGGAAAGACTCAGGAAGAGACAATTGCACCCAAAACAAATGCTCTAGTTGTCAAAGATGGAAGGAGAGCGAGGTCAAAGAGGCAATTGACCCGAAGAAATAGCCCTAATGGTTAAAAGATTTAACAAATTCTTTAACAAGAACTACAAGAGAGGAAAGGGTGAATCCTCCGAAGACACTCGGCTCCTCCAAATCAAGGGATGATAGGCCAACCAAGAGGAGGATGATCATCAACAAGTTGAGTATCAAAGGGTCGACAACTCAAGAATAGAAAGAGCCGTTTCAAAAGGTCAATATCTATGTTGGAATTGTAGACAACCAGTCACTATGCCATTGATCAACGCTCATATCCTCGTAGTCAACAAGTACGAAACGAAGAAAAAGAAAGGTCTTCGAGAAAGAAGACAAGAGAAGAAAAAGGCAATGATGGGCTGCGAGAGATCCGAGACAAATGACGGAAGTCAAGGGAGACACAACACTCGAGAGAGAGCAAGCCGACTACACAAGTGACTCAAGAAGAAGCCTTGATCGCTTAATGGCCAAAGAACAAGATCAAGAAGATGAGGTACAATCTAACTCAACAAGCTCGGACACTAGTGATAGTGATCGTGACCCACACACTTCATCACCCACTCGATCTTTATGATTCATTAGGCAAAATGATGAAAGACTTTGAGCACATTAAAACCTCACACACACTATTGAATGAGGAAAACAGCCTACTCAAAAATCAAAACTCAAAGTCGACTAAGGAGCCGAGTACTCTAAGTCAAGTAGCCGATGAGAATAAAAGTTTAAAAATTTAAAAATGCTAAATTAATAGCGAAATTGCTTTTATAGAAAAGAGGGAGAATGACCTCAAAAATGTTATTGCCTCATTCACTAAGGCATCTAAATCATTGGATGATCTTATTATGAGTCAAAGAGAATGTGGAGACAAGACAAAGCTTAGGATTCAATTCCTTTGTGCCATGTCAAACCTCGGGAGTAATTTTGGAAAAAGGATCTTCAAGTCATGAAGAGTCCGAAAAATCCAAAACTCTAAATGATGCACACACTTTCAATCCAAAGCACAATACTAAGCAAACCGGCCTTGGTTACAAAGGAAAAGGAAAACAAACCAGTTGAGAGTCTTTAGAAGGATACCGAGAAGAGATTCACGAGTCCCTCGTGGACTCCAAACAAAAATACTCAGAAAAGAAGAAGCGAGCTACCAAAAATCCCGAAAACTCATAAAAGAAATACATATGATGGGAATGGTAGAAAATATCCAAGCCAAGTGATTGGAATAATGTGAACTATCGGCCCTAGACTTCTCGAATACAAGCCCAAATGGCAAAGGCCTAGAACCCAACAAAGGCCATTCCAAAAGTATAAGAGCTTTCATCAAGACACATATGCACCTAGGCACTACACTCAAAGACACCACAATTATCCAAGAAAGGCAATTGCTAAAACATACACGCAGCATACAGACAAAAGAGACAAATTGATGAAACCTATAATCCCCAAGCAATTTGCCAGGATTGATTATGATTATGGCACCGATAGATGGCAACCTCTTAGAGTCAAATCATTTGGCTATAGGTTGGTTGGATCATCTTATAATTCTAACCCCTCAGGACCCGCACAAGAATGGGTACCTAAAACTTGATTTCCTTGATTGCGAGTTCAAGGAATGTACATGTGAGTGCCAAGGAACCTGGTACATGGATAGTGGTCGTTCCCGCATATGACAGAAATAAGAGAAATCAAAAATTCAAGGAAGTCAAAGGAGCAAAAGTCATATTTGGAGGAAATGAAGCTCCTGGTGAAATAAGAGGAATCGGATCCATCAAAAGAAATGGTTTAGAAATCACGGATGTTGCATATGTTGAAGGACTAAACTTCAATTTACTAAGCATCATCCAACTCGGACAAGGGCTACAATGTTGGATTCAACATGGGCATATGTCAAATCAAAAGCATTGAATCAAATGAAGTGGTACCGCAAGGATGTAGACAAGAAGAATATGTATGTAGTGGATTGGTCAATCGCAACACCCAAAGACTGTCTACTAGCAAAGAGCACAAAATTGAATCAAGTTGGTCCGTGGCACAAAAAAAGCCGAGTCACCCGAACTTCAAAACAATTAACAAACTAGCAAGAAGTCATCTTGTGGAAGGACTTCCGGACTCGGTATACAAGAAGGAGAGTATATGTGATGCATGTCGGAAGGGAAAACAAATCAAGTCGTCGTTCAAAGAAAAGACATGTCCATCCTCAACAAGAATATTGCATCTGCTTCATATGGATCTATTTGGCCCAAAGGGAACCAAAGAAGCATAAGTGGAAAGAAATACACCCTGGTGGTAGTAGATGACTACTCAAGATATACATGGACAATATTCATGTGCAAGAAGAAAGAAACTCTACAAAAGCTACCACAAATGATGAAGAGGATACAAAATGAGAAGAGTCAAACCATTATCAAAATAAGATCGGATAGAGGAACCGAGTTTGTCAATGGAATAATAACTCGAAGATTGTATTGAGAATGGTATTGGTCATGAACCCGCCGCCAGCAAGGACTCCACAAAGCAGAAATGGAATTGCGAGAAAGAAGAAATAGAACCCTCAAAGAAGCAAAGGACCATGTTAGTCAAGCAGGTTACCAAAAAGATTTTGGGTCAAGCAATCAACACAACTGCTACACCCGCAACAGATGTATGATAAATAGGCGGTGACAAAGACTCCCTATGAGATCCTGGATGAAGAAAACCAAATGTTGCATATTTCGTGATATTTGGATGTAAATGCTTCATCCACAATAATGGCAAGGACAACCTAAAGGCTTTTGATGCTAAAGCCGATGAGGGTATCTTCTTAGGATACTCACCAAAGCAAAGCCTACGAATACTCAACAAAAGAACTATGGTTACAGAAGAATCCATTCATGTAGTATTCGATGAACCAAACATAAATGGAGAAGACATTGAAGAGTCACCGATAAGTCAAACATCCAACCTCACGTAAGAGTCCCTATGTCTTTGAAGCCAAGCGGGGATTATCAATTCAGAAGAAGATGAGATAGTCAATCTCAAAAGCACTGAAAATCTACATTGAGTGATTACGAGAGAGCGACCACAAAGAAACACAAATAAGTCGATCAATCCAGCTAACTTACTTCAACCTGACGTAAGATGGCCGAGAGACCATCCACCGAACTTGTCATTGGAGACATGAGAGAAGGTGTCAAGACAAGATCCGAACTCAACAAGAAGCAATGTTCACATGCTTCATCTCGCAGATAGAGCCCAAAGATGTGTCACAAGCATTGGATGACACACATTGGATTCAAGCTATGCAAGAAGAGTCAATCGGTTTGAGAGAAATAAAGTATGGGAATTAGTACAAAGACCCATACATCAAAATGTTATTGGAACCAAATGGGTATTCGTAAATAAGATGAACGAGGAAGGTTCGTGGTAAGAAACAAAGCAAGATCGTAGCCAAAGGATATTGCCAAGAAGAAGGAATAGATTTTGATGAAACATTTGCTCCTCGTAGCAAGATTGGAAGCTATAAGGATGTTTCTTGCCTATGCACTCACAAGAATTTCATTGTATATCGATGGATGTAAAAAGTGCATTCCTAAATGGTTTATTGGAAGAAGAAGTGTATGTTGAACAACCTCCAGGATTTGAGCAAGACTCTTGGAGACAAAGTATACAAACTCAAGAAAGCCCCGCACGGATTGAAACAGCACCCGAGCATGGTATGATACCCCGTCACAATTCTTGATCAAAATGGATTCACAAAAGGAAAAGTAGATAGAACACTTTTCGTAATTCAAGACAAGAAGAGTATACTTTGCTTGTTCAAATATATGTGGATGACATCATTTTTGGATCCACTAACAAAGAGTCATGTGAAAAATTCTCAAACCTCATGCAAAGCAAATTTGAAATGAGCATGATGGGAGAGTGACATTCTTCCTTGGACTTCAAGTGAAACAAATTGAAGGATGGAACCTTCATAAGTCAAACAAAATACACCGTGAGATTTAATGAAGAAATTTGGTATGGAGGAGAAGTCTTCCGTAAAAATACCAATGAACACATTAGTCAAAATGGACATGGATGCAGATGGCAAGCCTCAGAGATCAAACAAGATACTGAGAGCACTTATTGGATCATCGCTCTATCTCACAAATTAGCAGCCGTACATCACCTTTGCTGTAGGTGTATGTGCAAGATTTCAATCTGCTCCAAAAGAGAGCCATATGATGCAGCTAAGAGAATATTGAGATACTTAAAAGGAAGCCAAGAAGTAGGGCTATGGTATCCAAAGGAAGGTGGATTCAAGCTAATTGGCTATTCGTTCTCGACTATCTTTGGATGTAGAGTGGACAGAAAAGTACTTCGTGCACATGTCAAATGCTTGAAATCGTACTAATTTCCTGGTTTAGCAAGAAGCAAAACTCAATAGCCACCTCTACAAATTGAGAATACATAGGCATAGTCATTTGCAAACACAGCCCAAGTCCTATGGATGAGACAAAGAACAGAGATTATGAAGTTGAAGAAAAAGAAATACCAATCATGTGTGATAACACAAGTGCCATTGCAATCACTCAAAATCCTCTGTGTTGCACTCAAGAACAAAACATATAGATGTCGATATCATTTCATAAGAGATCATGTTGAAAAGAAGGACATTATCTTGGAATATATCTCAACCGACAAGCAACTAGCCGACATCTTCACAAAACCATTATGTGAGTCAAGATTTGAAGAACTCAAACATGAGTTAGGGCTAATTGAGCTAAGCCGAGACACGAAGAATCAAAGAAAAGAAATGGAACAGAAAGAAGGTGAAAAAGAGTCAAGACAAAATCACCGAGTAAATCACCAGATCGGAAAGTCAAATTATACCAAGTCACCGATAAATGAGTCACTAAGAGAAATGTGAGAAGCGAGTTAAATCGCCTAAGAGATAAGTGATTAACTTATGAGCAAAGTGACAAAAACGCAAATCGTTTTTGACTTAGCGAATGTTTTAAGAGACACGTCAAATAATGATGATGTGTACGAGACAAAAAGCCGCACACCAAGCCTATGATTGGATATAAATGTCCGCGCATTAAATACGAGACATGAACTCGCTCAATATGCGTGCGAAAATCCAAGCCGTTGATTTCGATCACGATTCAAAACCGTCTGCACGCCCTTTCATAAACCATATTTAAACCATTTCCGTCCGTTTCTCTCTCACACTTCTAAAAACCTTCTCAATCTCTCTCTCAAAAAGCAAAGGCAAACACTCTCGAAACCCTATCAACCTTCAAATCAAATTCCTGAATTTCTCTTGAAATTAGTCTAAGAAATGGCACCAACTTATGACTTTACCAAGTTGGGAAAACAAATCCACACCCTGGTCAACCGTGGATTTCGACGGAATGGTGAAGCAGGGGTCCGACGACACCCTGGTGAAGAAAATCGCGAAAAAGTTAGAAACGCCAGGATCAAACCGTTTCTAACGCCGAATATCCTATGACCTATGTGGAGGAGGTCGCACAATTCTCGTGAATGCCGAGATTCACGACGAAGGAATCAAGTCATCTGCTCACGGGGAAGCGGTGACTATCACCGCCAAGGATTTGGTGAATATTGCTCACTACCACAGAGGGAGCATCCGAGATTAAGGAGGTGATGTAAACTTGGTCAAGCATGGAAAGAAATAGCCAAGCCCGACGTTGTTTGACAAAATAATATACACAAAGAAACAAGAGGAAGACTCGAAGGAGGATTATCACAAATTGTTGGACATTGTTGCCAAGTGTATCGACATCAAATTTGGCGGCTTTGACCAATCACAAAGGCAAAATTGATTGTTATGGCTGCAATAATCGAAGAAAAGAAGATAAACTCAACTGAGTTTATCTACAGCAGACTCTACCGAACGTAGGAAACAAGTCCTTCAAAGAAGATGGGTCATTTGGAGGATCTCGGATATGGCCTGGTGATTGGCCGGCTATTGGAGGTGAAAGGAGTACCTCTTAGACATGGGAAGGCTTTCCATGTTAACAAGAAAATGTTCGAGCTAACCTCTCCGGTGCTCGTGCGAGCTTACGCCAAGAGAGCGACACTGAGGGGGAATCACCACCAAGACACACCGCTTCCTCTCCAACCAAGAAGAAAGCTGCCCTGCACCGCCAAGAAGTCTCACGCCCGCAACAAAGAAAACCAAACATGCTCCGCCCCGCAGCGAGTCACCCGCCTGCCAAGCCCCATGTCACCCGCCTGCCTAAGCCGTGTCACCCGCCCCTGCAGCGGGCCGAGAAGGACTCACAAATTCCTTCTCGATCGTCAAAAAGAGGAGAACCGACAAGCCTAGACGGCCGGCTCTCCTCGTAAACAAACACAAGCACCGCCCCACCGCCCAAGACTCGAGAGGACACCGTCTCGAACTAAATCCTCTCGTACAAACCAAGAGACGAAGAAGACTTGTAAAGCAATCCGAACAGAGAAACCAATGAGTCGGCTACTCAACTAGCACAAATACCGGAGACTCTCAAGCAAGAGAGTCTCCGGATGTAGTAGATGAAACAAAAAGTCTCAAGGTGATCACAGAGGCAATCAAGACACAAACAGTAGCTCACACAAACAAGCACAAGAAGAACCAGCCCAAACAGATAGTGATGTAATGATCCTATCTCCACCTTACCCGCACATCCAAAATCGTCTGCGTGAGTGGAGAAAATGGAAGTTGAGCAAGTCAAGGAACAGTTCCAACGGCCTTGAATTCATAGAAGAAGAAGAGGAACTCGCTAAATTTCCTTGGACTATCTCATGTGCTCCCAGCTAGATGAAGACAATCGCATGGATATTCTGCAGATCTACAAGGACAGGGAGAGCAAAGCAAGGCCGAAGAAGCCGAAGCACGCGAGAAGGCAAGTATCCGCCCTATCTCCCAAGCACCACGTAACACTTCCATCCTCTCCTTGATGTCTTCTCCGAAAGTGACGAGGAACTGCAGAATGAATCCGCTGCCCGCGAAGAATTGCGATCAGCAAAGCATTGCGTGAATCAAGAATCCTTCACGAGCAAAGACCGATGGAGGGACCAGGAGAGTCCTCCGAACACACCGAAATCGATCCAATGGGAGTGGTTCAAAGAATAGCCACCGATGTTGCTTTGCTACCACTTCCCAGCTAACTCGGAAGAAGGCAATAAGGGAAATGGCGATGAAACCGGGCTAGTGGAGACCCCAACGAGCCAACCCCTATTGAAGGTGTGCCACCACCGCCCCAACTGAACCATCATTTGCAACAAAGGAGTTTGGAGACGAGTGACCCCACTCCAAGTCACTCACCGGTGCGACACCGAGGGGAAACTCCTCCACCGCAGCAAGGTCGGAGGATGCTGCAGATGACTCCACAAAGAATGTAGGAGGCGAAGCAAAGAAAACTCAAACACAAGAAGAACAAAGAAGTTGCCATCAACGAAGCTCGAGGCATTAAAGAGACTGTCTCACCGAGGTGCCAACCGCTCAAGGCTAATGACGCTGTTGATGCGGTCGAGGCACGGGAAGGAATGCCCTGGGAGTTAACACTGGGGCGATGAAAGTGCAATCCATGGGGTTGAGACTCCAATGGATGCCACCGTAGAAAAACCCTAAGACAAACGACACTCGCCGAAAGGGAGGACTAGGCCTCGCAGCAGCAGAGAGACCGCCGGAGGAAATGAAGGCCACGGGAGGTTGAGACTTCCCGGGTAACACAAATGAAGTGGAGAACATCCTCCCGCAACCATCGATCCATCCGAGAAGGAGATCGGGCGCACTTCATGATTCCCAGACAACCCCGATGTCACCTTTCTCGGGATCGGAAGGCGAAGAAGAAGCCGAGTCTACTCCCGACAAATCCAAAAGACTCACCATGGGATGTTCCAGGCACGAGCAAGTCGATCCCAAGACTACTCGTCGACCTTTAATTTTGATGATGAGCCACCAATGGAAATCTCATCATCGTCCGATGACGCTCCGATAAGGCCGAGGACCAATCTACTCAAAAGGAGAAATCACCGAGACCAACGAAGTTGTTAAGACAATTGAGGCTCAGCAAGCCGAGCCCATCGCACCACAAAACCCACCAACCAGACCACCGCTCCGCTCCTCAAGCTACACTGGATCGATTCCCAAAAGACCTTCACGCCCACCGCTTATCATCGAACAAATCCCGGATGGCGGTGATGAATCCTTTGGAATCTTTCCCTTTCTCACCGGAGATACCGAGAACTCCACGAAGAGTCGAAAAAATGAGCAAGCACGCTATCACGCACAGCTCCTGTTTTTCACTCGTGCACCATTGTTCCAAATTTGACTTTGATTTCGACGTTGTATGGCCATCACCGCAATGAAGAATCACCAAGGAAATCGAGAAGTGTTCAAGGCACTATTTGTCAAGTTGAGAAAATGGAGAGGCATCGTGCCTCCTTGGATATGCACCGACAATAGAGATGCCAACCTTACAAATGACTTGAGAGGCATCACAATCGAGATAAGGGAATGGTGGCAACAAAGAAGAATCAATGCGTGTGGAACAGGTGAGATACTTCACAATTATTCAACAAGTCTGCCGGTGTGGAGAGTCAAACCTGATGCGAAAACGAAGTCATGCGGAACACATTGAACATATGCACGAAGCTCACACCGCCGAGATCAAGGCAAGCTGCGTGAGCGAAATGCAAATGATATACAGCGTTTGGAAGAACACATGACAAGAAAATTCAGCCTTCTCATGGCCGAGATGAAGCGATTTCAGCAGAATCCAACGCTACTCGTCAATTTCGCGCAAAGATACAACGCAGCCAGACTTGAAGCAAAATTCAACCATCGTAAGACTTCGACTTCATGCTTGCCAAAGATGTTCCTCGGGGTTCCTCTATCCTTTGATGATGCCAAAAAGGGGAAGAGGAATACCTTAAAGCAAAGAAAATCAAGTCGAAGGTCAAAAGAAAGGAGCAATGACAAGGAACAAATGAGAAGGAAAAATCACCGAGGAAATTTTGAAATCAAGAAAGGAAAATCACGAGGGGAAGGATCAAAAATATGACCTTGATGATTGCACAAACCCCCAACAGGGTCCTGTCACACAATGACATTATAAGCAAAAACTCCCGTGTGACTCTGCCACTCCAACACTCTTTGTATCTATGGCCGAGAAGAGAAAAGAAATTGAAGCGAGGATGAAGGAGGTGGAAGGAAGAATGGATGCCAGGGTGATGAACATCTTGAAAGAACACGGAGGCATTCCATTGACAGAGACACGTATGCCATTTCGTATGTCGGGAGCCAAGATCGCTTGACGAATTCAAAACGCTCGAATCAAGGATATTTTGCAAATATGTCCTCGCTCAAGCTTGGGACTCAGATCGGGAAAAGGGTCTCACATTATGTGAAGAAGGCGACAGACATGCAGACAACCTAAGCATCACTCTGCTGTCACTCCGCCGGGCACTCACCGGAAAGAAGAAGGCCCCAAGATCTGATACGCCTGCAGAGGCGGAGGAAGAAGCAGCAGATGGAGGAAGAAGCTTGCACCTAGGCCTCGCCCAAGAACATTGAATACGTAGATCCAGGAAAGAAAGGAGGGATCTCTCCTGGGCCGGGCTTGACCATGTGGCGAACTTGCAAGTGGCTAAAACCAACGCCGAGTATGCAAAAAGGATAGAAGAAGAAAACAAGAGACAAACTCGGCTATGGCAGGAGAGACAGAAAGAATAAGGAAAGATGAAGTCGCCAGAAGGCATATGAGAAGAAAAAAAAAGAAGGCAAATGATGACGAGAAGAAGAGAAGAAGAGAAGAAGATCTTGATCAAGATGAAAGAAGGAGACAAATAAGGAGATGAAGTGTTCTGTCATCCAACCCTTCGTGTATTTTATATGTAAATACATACAATGTAAGTCTTCAGAACAATGCTATAAATTTTTTTGGAGACAATTACATTCTCTCGATACACCTTGTAAACATTGTGTTAAGTACAAGAATGATATGATCAATAAAAAAAAAAAAGATTGATTATGCGCATACATTCTATGTCAATACACTATCTGTATGTATCTTTGTTATTTGCATCTTTATATGAGTTAAGTTTTGGCATCATCAAAAAGGGGGAAATTGTTAGGAATTTTATTGTTTAGATTTTGATGAATGCCATGTAAAACTTAGAATAGAAAGTTAGCTCCCCAATTCTTGCTTTGAAACGTATTGTAACAATTAGAGCTGCCAAGCCGAGTTAAGTCGCCTACGCTCCAACTTGCAAGAAGACAATCAAGGCTTGAAGGAAAACTCTGTGTGAGACAGTGAGTACAACAAAGAAGAGCAGACAGAACTCGATCAAGAAGCAACAGATGCAAACAGTGGAACATCACCAAGTCAACTCAAGAGAAGCCAAGTCTCAAGTCAAGTGACGTAAGAGTCATCCAATGATTGGAAGTCGACTCTAAGTCACCTGGGGAAAGCAAGGAAACGCAGTCAAGTCGAGATAATCAGAAAAGAACCGTTGCACGAGAAATCAAGAGATTTACTTAAACAAGTAATGTCTCCATACTACCTTTCTTGGAGTGCTCACCCCGTAAGCGTGCAAAAGAAATGAACCAATGGGAAGCACTACACCGTGTCGAACTCGAAAAGGTGATAAAACATTTCATACGAGGAAATGGCAATTCCAAGAATCGCATACCAACGATCGCAAAGTGATTTTCAAAAATGAGCCTATCTCTTCAACGGGCAAATTTTTGAAAGTTCACTATAAAAGGCCGAGGAGTTTGTTTGAGAAGAAAATGAATGACACACGTGAGATATACAAGCTTATCAAAATCAAACATTCTCAATCCTCAAGCTACATCTCAAGTACATCAATCCAACACTTACCTCGTGAAGGAAAGAGAACTTCAATCAGTTGAAGAGAAAAATATCTGAAAACAAGGGGTCTACATTCCAAGAAGGATTGTAGAAAGGTTCAAGGTGAACCAAGTCTTAAGCTTTTGGAGGGCTTCGTGATCAAATCCAAGGTGCTTGAGCAAGTGAGTCAGTAGCAAGGCAAAATGCCCTGTGAAGAAGCCGAGTCGCACGAGAAGCCACCGAGTGATCAAGCGCGTCTCGATCGAGTCCCAAAGGATCAAGTCGGCCGTTGTGATCAAGACTTGTATCCGGGACTCAAGCTACCACTTTGTAAACTGATCATTACTTAGTGGATTCCTCCAGAGTTGGAGAAGAGAGGAGTAGAAGAATTACCCCATCTTCGAACCTCTATAAAAACTTTATTGTGTCATTTACATTTCAAAGATTTAAATTTCTCGCACTTTTAATTGCTTATATCTCACGATAAATTTGCTATCCATTTGATAATCTATAAGTACTAAATCAAACTATAAAAACTTGCTTAATCAAACTTAAGGGTGTTAAGTCTTCCAAAAAAAACAAAACCACACCGAGTCAAATTAAAGCCAACAAATGAGTTACTCTATTAATGTACTCAATTTGATGGAGAAATTAACTCTACTTGAGTGACTAATTCGATCCCATCAAGACACAAATTTGTGTAGAACTCAGAGATTTAAAAGGCCTAAATCGAAAATTTGGTAAGGTTTATTCAACCCCCTTCTAAACCTTACACTTACACCCCTTGGGACCTACTGAACGGAAGCCAAGAAGTTGGCTTATGGTATCCGAAAGAATGAGGTTTCAAGCTTATTGGATATTCCGATCAGACTATACTAGATGTAGAGGTGACAGGAATGTACATCAGGTACTTGTCAAATACTTGGAAATGTGTTGATTTCTTGGTTCTGCAAGAAACAGAATTCAATAGCTACATCCACAAACAAGCAGTACATAGTTGCACGCAAATTGTTGTGCCCAAGTGTTATGGATGAGGCAACAACTGAGAGATTATGATATTGAATAAATAGAAATTCCAATTATGTGTGATAACACAAGTGTCATTACAATTACCAGAATCCCGTATTGCACTCAAGAACCAAGCAAATTGACGTCATATATCATTTTATAAGAGACCATTTTGTAAAGAAAGACATCACATTGGAATATATATCAACTGATAAGCAGTTAGCTGATATATTCACAAAGCCATTATGTAAATCAAGATTTGAAGAGCTTAAGAATGAGCTTGGATTAATTGAGCTAAGTTAGGAAGCTCAGATTTCAACAGAGTTAAAGATGAGAGAAATTGATTTCAGTAGAGTTTCACTTATAAGCCAAGTGAAACAACTTATGTGGCTAGTCAGCTGTATCGAGTTAGCTACACAGTCGAGTGGTCATTCAATCGAATTAATGAAGAGAGTAGCAAAGTCGAGTCATAAATGGAGAAAGCTTAGTCATTTATGAGCTAAGTGACAAAACACAGTCGTTTTCTGCGAGCAGGAATATTTTTGGACATGACGTCACCATCACAAGTGGTGTCAGTCAAAGCCTGCGATAGTTTATCCATGATTGGATATAAATGTTGTTGTATTTAATGTGGGAAATTAATGCATTTTTCGAATGTGATCTCAACCGTTGATCAGTTTTAACCTATTTGAATTCTAAAAACCGTCCTTTCAAACTTCTTATATAGAGAAATTCAATTTTCTCTCTCCTTATACTTACACTCTAGCTATCGAAGAAATCCCAGAATTCTCTCTCTGCAAGGAAGCTCAAACCCTAGTTTTTCATCGTTCATTTCTCGCATTCAAGACTAAAAATGGCACCATCGTACAACTTTGTGAAGATCGCTAAGATGATCCACATGGGAGCCACTGTGGATTTCGAACGCCTTGTCAAGCAGGAGTTGGCCAAGAAAATAGCTGAGAATCTTGAGAAGGCAGTCTCAATTCTCACTATGGATTTTTCTCACACCTACCTTGATGTTAGGAAATTTATTTGTTAGATTTTGATGGTACCATGTAAAACTTAGACTAGAAAGTTGGCACCCCATTTTCCTTATAGTTCTGTATTGTAATAGATAGGACTGGAAGAGCTGAGTGAAGTCAGCCAAGTCAAGAATGCAAGAAGTCAACTGCAGACTAGAATGAAGACTCTGATGTGTGTCAGCTGAGTATGGCCATGAAGGAAGACAAGGACTCGACTGAAGGAGAATTAGCTGAGGAACAATCGTGTGAAGTGTCAGTCAAGTAAATGAAAGGAGCCAGGTCTAACAGTTGAAGTGATAATGGAGTGAATCTTAAGACTGGAGAAGACTCAAGTCATATGGGGTAAAGACATCAGTCAAGTTGAGACAACTGATATTGATCCATTGGAAGGAAGTCAAGAATAATACTCGATATAGTAATACATCCAAACTGCCAGGTCTTAAAGTGTTTGGCCCAGAACATGCAAAAGGAATAAGCCAATGGGAAACACTGCAACTTGTGTCAGAACCTGTAAAGCTGCGAAGCCATTTAATACGAGGAAGGATCAACATCACAATTGCTGCAGACCAAGAAAAGATAAGCCAACGAACAAGAAGTGTCATTTGAAACTGGTCTATCTCTTCAACGGGCAAACTTCAAATGAACACTATAAAAGGCTGAGGAAGCAATTGAGAAAAGGTTACCTTGCATACCTAAAAAATCGATCTTCAAGCAATATTCAAGCAAACATTAACCTACAATATTCTCAAAGCTTATCAAGATATTCCTCAAGCCTAAAACTCGAAGAAACTCGATCCAACACACGCTGTGAAGGAAATATAACTTCAACCAGTTGAAGAGGAAACATTTGAAGAACAAAAAGGGGTCTACTCTCCAAGTTGAAGGAGTTGTAGAAAGGTTCAAGGTCGAACCAGAAGATTCAAGTTTGTTGGAGGGCTGTGTGAACAAATCCAAGGACTTGAAAGTGAGCTGAAGTAGCAAGGCAGCTGCCTCGTGAAGAAACTAAGCCGCAGGAGAAGCCAACTATGTGATCAAGGTTATCTCTGGGCTGTTCATTGCTTTGTAACTTGATATGTTACTTAGTGGATTCCTCCAGGAGTTGGAGAGGAGTGGATTAGAGGAATTACCCCATCCTTGAACCACTATAAAAATTACTTGTGTCAATTTACTTTCAGCAGTTACATTCATGCATATATTTCTATATCTGTTGTTAGTTGAATCTGATATCCATCTAATAAATAACAAGTGCTAAAACAAGCTTTAATCAATCTAAAGTGTGTTAAGTCTTCCGCTGTTAAAAACCAAATCAACTAAAGTTAAGTGTTAGCTTAAGCAGCCGAGTTATACTATCAATAGCTCTATCGAGCCTGTTGAGTGGGTAACTTAGCTGAATATAGCCAACCTAGCTGTACCCCAAGGACATAGCTGATTTGAGTTAACTCTGTTGAAAATCTTAAAAAGACTAAAAGTGAAAATTTGGTAAGGTTTATTCAACCCCCTCCCCTTCTAAACCTTACACCACACCCCTTGGGACCTACAAGTGGTATCAGAGTGGTTGGTTCATTGAGCCTTCCGCACTGATTACTGAACTAGATCTCAATCTTGTTCAAAGGTTTTAACACTTGTGTTTTTCAAAGTCTTTCATCTTTAAAAGCGAAGTTATTATCATGGAAGCAAATCTAACTCGTATTCCAATGTTCACTGTGGAAGAGTTTGATGACTGGAAGATTCATATGCAGGCTCATCTATCCGCTTTACATGATGAAATGTGGCTTGTGATTAAGGATGGGCCATTGGAAATACTTAAAGTCAATACGGCTATAAGAAGAGCAGCTGCAACTGAAGGAGAGGAAGCTACTACCGAAGCTAGACTAACCATGGTTGAAAAACCACGCACTGAATGGACAAATGAAGATCGAAAGAGATATAACCTGAACAATGTGGCCAAGGATATAATCTACAAGACATTGGACAAGGCGATGTTCAACAAAGTCAAGTCGTGCAAATCAGGCAAAGAAGTCTGGGATAAGCTAACCCTGATTTGTGAAGGATCAGAACAGATTAAGGAGAATAAATTAACTATTGCTGTTCAAAAATTTGAAAATTTTAAAATGCTTGTAGGTGAGAGTCTGGATTAGCTGGATGCCAGATTCACAGAGATAACAAATGAGCTTTCAGCTCTTGGGAAAGAATACACTCAGAATGAGATGTGCATGAAGATATTAAGAGCCCTCCCAGCTGAATGGGAAATGAAGGTCATGACCCTGAGACATTCAATGGACCTCTCAAAAACATCCAATCATGAGCTATTCTCATACCTCAAAGCTTATGAGTTTGAGCTGAGAAGGAAAGAGCAAGAGGAAATAGCTGTACCACAGACAGCTGCATTGTTGGCCAGTGATGGGAAGAAAGTTGAGCCAAAGGAGACCATTGACCAGGAGGATATTCCTCTCATGGTAAAGAGACTCAACAAGTTCTTTAACAAGAACTATAAAAGAAACAAGGGTGAAACCTCCAGAAGACATTCAGCACCTTCCAAAGCAAGGGAAGATAGGCCGCCCAAGAGAGATGAACATCAAAGAGTTGATAATCAAAGGACCGGCAGAGCTGATCAAAGAGCTGAAAACATGTGTTGGAATTGCAGAAAACCAGGACACTTTGCGGTTGACAGTTCCTATCCACCAGTCAACAAATACAGAAATGAGGAAGAAAGAAGAGTCTTCATAGAAAAAAGACAAGAAAATAAAAAAGTTATGTTGGTTGTTGAGACTGCTGACTCAGACAGTAGTGAAGCTGACTACTCCAGTGATACAGAGGAAGAGGCTTTGACCTTCCTCATGTCCAAAGAACAATATCAACAAGATCAAGAAGATGAGGTACATTCTAACTCATCTCATTCTGATTCAGATGATAGTGACTGTGATACACACACTTCATCCCCCACAGATCTTTATGATTCATTAGGCAAAAATGATGAAAGATTTGAAGCACATTAAAACCTCTCACACACTTTTGAATGAAGAAAACAGCCAGCTTAAAAGCCAAAACTCACAGCTGACAAAAGAGCTGAGCACTCTAAGTGACATAGCTGATGAGAACACTAAGCTGAAGGCTGAAAATGCCAAGATTATAGCAGAGTTAGCTGCTACAGAAAAGAGAGAAAATGATCTCAAAAATGTGATTGCCTTATTTACAAAAGCATCCAAATCTTTGGATAAACTTATTATGAGTCAAAAAGGATGTGGAGACAGGACAGGCATAGGATTCATTTCCTTTGTGCATAGTCAAACTCCAAGAGTGATTTTGGAAAAAGGATCTTCAAGCAATGAAGGAATCCAAAAACCCAAAACACCACATGTTGCACCCATATTCACACCAAATCACAATCACAATTATAATGGCATTGGTTATAAAGGAAAAAGAAAGAAGCTAGTAGAGTATGTTGAAAGGACAACTGAGAAGAAATTTAGACAGGTTCCTCAGCAGACTCCAAATAGAAAATACTCTGTAAGTGTCAAACAGAGCTACCAAAAGCCCCAGACATTTCATCAAAGAAATACATATGATGGGAATGGTAGAAACTATCCAAACCATGTTGATTGGAATAATGTGAAATATCAGCAAAGACCTATGGGATACAAGCCAAAATGGCAAAGACCTCAACCTCAGCAAAGGTCATTCTCAAGGCAAAAGAGTTATTATCAGCACACTTATGCACCCAAGCACTACATTCAGAGATTTCACAACTATCCCAAGAAAGCAATTTCTAGAACAAACACACATGTATACAGACAAAAGAGACAGCTGCAGGATCCTAAAACCCCCAAGCAATTTGTTAATGTGCATTATAGTTATGGTACTGATAGATGGCAACCTCTTAGAGTCAGATCATCTGGCTATAGGTTAGTTGGAGCATCTTATAGCACTAACCCCCCAGGACCCAGCAAGTATGGGTACCTAAAAACTGATTTCCTTGATTGCAGGTTCAAGGAACAGTTTAGTGCCAAGGAACCTGGTACATGGATAGTGGATGTTCTAGATATATGACAGGGAATAAAAGAAATCTGTCAAGATTCAAGGAGATCAAAGGTGCTAAAGTTATATTTGGAGGTAATGAAGCTCTAGGGGAGATTAAAGGCACAAGATCCATCAAGAAGAATGGATTGGAGATCACAGATGTTGCTTATGTTGAAGGACTCAACTTCAACCTGTTAAGCATCAGCCAACTCTATGACAAAGGCTACAATGTAGGATAAATGAAATTGTGCTGCAAGGAACAAGGCAAAAGAATATGTATGTGGTAGATGGGTCTACTACTACACCAAGCACATGTCAAGCTAAAGAAGAAGACAGTAGAATCCAAATTGGGTCGTGGCATGAAATTTCGAGACACCTAAATTTCAAGACCAACAACATGTTTGGAAGGACTCATCTTATGGAAGGATTGCCAGACTCAGTGTATAAGAAAGAAAGCATATGTGATGCATGCCAAATAAGAAACCAAATCAAATCACCATTCAAGAATAAGCCAAGTCGTTCTTCAACCAGGATATTGCATCTGTTGCATATGGATTTATTTGGTCCAGTTGGGCCAGCTAGCACCAGTGGAAGGAAATACACCTTAGTGGTGGTGTAAGACTATTTAAGATATACAAGGACAATTTTCATGTGTAAAAAGAAGGAAACACTGCAAAAGTTACCTCAGCTGATGAGAAGAGTTCAAAATGAGAAGAGTCAAACCATTATAAAGATAAGATCTGATAGGGGAACTAAGTTTGTCAATGGGATAATAACTCAGTATTGTGTTGAAAATGGTATTGCTCATGAGTTATCAGCTGCAAGGACTCCACAGCAGAATGGAGTAGCTGAAAGAAGGAATAGAACTCTCAAGGAAGCTGCAAGCTGAAGCTAGATTGCCTAAGAGATTTTGGGTTGAAGCCATAAATACAGCATGCTATGTTGGGAAATTTAATGTTTAGATTTTGATGAATGCCATATAAAACTTAGACTAGAAAGTTGGCAACCCATTTCTACTTGTAATTTGTATTGTAATAGATAGGGCTGAACAAGTTGAGTCAAGTCAGCTATGCGTGGGAATACAAGAAGTCAATTGAAGACTGAAGTGAAGACTCCGCTGAGGAACAGCTGAGTATGGCCAAGAAACAAGATCAAGGACTCGACTGAAGTAGTATTAGCTGTGATACAGCTGTATGAAGAGTCAGTCAAGTCAACTCAAGAAGCCAAGTCTCAAGTTGAAGTGACAGATGAGTCATCCATTGATTGGAAGCTAACTCAAAGTCACCTGGGGAATAAAAGACTTCAGTCAAGTCAAGACAACTGAACGAGATCCGTTGATAAAAGTCAAGAATGTTACTTAGAATAGTAACCTGTTAAAGTTGTCAGAGATAAAGTGTTAGTTCCAGATTGTGTGCAAAAGGAACAAACCTATAGGAAGACTCGCACTGGTGTCGAAACGCCGCAATCTTTGCAAGACATTAAATACGAGGAAATGTCAACATCAAGGACTCGCAACAAGACAAGCCAACGAACACAAGTGACTTTTGAAAATCAGCCTATCTCATCAATGGCAGATTTTTGAAAGTTCACTATAAAAGGCTAAGGAATCACTTTGAGAAAAGGTTACCTTGAACACCTGAGATAACAAGCAACATTCAAACTGTAACCTGCAGAATATTCTCAAGTTATTCAAGCAAAATCCTCAAGCCTAAATCTCGAAGGAAATCAATCCAACACAAAGTCATGTGAAGGAAAGACAACTTTAAACTATTGATGAGGAAACTTTTGAAGAATCAAAAGGGGTCTACTTTCCAAGGAGGATTGTAGGAAGGTTCAAGTCGAACCAATCTCAAGTTATTGGAGGGCTTCGTGATCAAATCCAAGAAGCTTGAGAAAGTAAGTCAAAGTAACCAAAGCGCAACCCCTGCAAGAAGTTGAGTCGGACGAGAAGTCACCGTGTGTGACCAAGGCATCTCCGATCGAGTCCAAGGAGCAAGTCAGTGCGTGATCAAGACTTGTCTCTGACCGATAACCACTCAGACTCGATCATTACTTAGTGGATTCCTCCAGAGTTGGAGAAGAGAGTAGAAAGAATTACCCCATCTTCGAACCTCTATAAAATTTACTTGTGTCATTTATATTTCAAAGATATTTACATTCCTGCACACATATTTTATATTTGCTGATAATTTGCTATCCAACTGATAAAATAACAAAGTGCTAAAATCAAGTGTTAAAACAAAGTTAAATCAAATTCAAGGGTGTTAAGTCTTCCGCTGAAAAACTCATCACAGCCAAGTTAAGGTTTAGTGTAAACAACAGAGTTATTCCATTAACAGCTTTATCGAGTCTGTTGAGTGGCTAACTCTGCTGATTAACTAACTTAGTTGTCCCTCAAGGACTCAGCTGCGTAATTAACTCTGTAATATTTTAAAAGGACTAAAATCGAAAAGATGGTAAGGTTTATTCAACCCCCCCCCCCTTCTAAACCTTACTCACACCCCTTGGGACCTACAAGTGGTATCAGAGCGCTTGGTTCATTGAGCCTTCCGCACTGGTTACTGAACTAGATCTCCAATCTTTCAAAGAAGTTTTCAACACTTGATCTTTCAAAAATCATCTCTTTTATTCAGCAAAGTTATTATCATGGAACCAAATTTGACACGCATCCCTATGTTCACTATTGATGAATTTGATGACTGGAAAATTCGTATGCAGGCTCATCTATCTGCTTTACATGATGAAATGTGGATAGTGATAGAGGATGGGCCACTACAAATACTGAAAGTGAACACAACAACGGAGAGCGTACCGAAGGAGAAAGAAGGGTCTTGAAGCAAGACCAGCCCTGGTTGAGAAACCAAGGATTGAATGGACAAACGAGGACAGAAAAAGATACAACTTAGACAATGTGGCCAAGGACATACTTTACAAAACCTTGGACAAAGCAATGTTCAACAAACTCAAATCTTGTCAAACTGCAAAACAAATCTAGGATAAATTAACTTTAATTTGTGAAGGATCTGAGCAAATTAAAGAAAACAAATTGATCGTTGTTGTACAGAAATTTGAAAATTTTAAAATGCTTGCAGGTGAAACCTTGGATCAGCTCGATGCTCGATTCATTGAAATCAAAAAATGAATTATCAGCACTTGGGAAAGAATATACACAGAAGGAAATGTGTATGAAGATTCTGAGAAGCCTTCAGCTGAATGGGAAATGAAGGTCATGGCTCTGAGACATTCAATGAACCTCACAACATCCAATCATGAGCTATTCTTAGACCTCAAAAGCCTATGAATTTGAGCTGAGAAGAAAAGATCAAGAGGAGACAGCTGTACCCAAAACAGCTGCACTTATAGTCAACGATGGGAAGAGAGTTGTGGTCAAGGAAGCCATTGACCAGGAGGAAATTGCCCTGATGGTTAAAAGATTCAACAAGTTCTTAAACAAGAACTATAAAAGAAACAAGGGTGAATCCTCCAGGAGACATTCAGCTCCCTCCAGGTCAAGGGAAGATAGGCCACCCAAGAGAGTTGAGCATCAAAAGGTTGAATATTAGAGAGCTGATAACCCAAGAACGAAAAGAGCTGATCAAAGAGTTGAGAACCTGTGTTGGAACTCTAGACAACCAGGACACTTTGATATTGACTATCCATATCCAGTAGTCAATAAATGCAGGAATGAAGAAGAAAGAAAGAGTCTTGAGAGAAAGAAGACAGAAAAGAAAAAGGCTATGTTGGCTGCAGAGACTATTTGAGACAAACTAAGTCTAAAGAAGCGACAAAAACCGAGAGAGTAGTGAAGTGACTACTCAAGTGATTCTCGAAGAAGAAGCAATGATCTGTCTAATGGCTAAAGAACAAGATCAACCTGACCAAGAAGATGAGGTACACTCTAAATCATCTCACTCAGATTCTAGTGCTAGTGATTGTGACACACACACTTCATCACCCACTGATCTTTATGATGCATTAGGCAAAATGATGAAAGACGTTGAACACATTAAATCATCACACACACTATTAAACGAGGAAAACAGCTAGCTCAAAAGCCAAAACTCACAGCTGACTAAAGAGCTAAGTACTCTGAGTCACATAGCTGATGAGAACAAAGAGCTGAAGGCTGAGAATGCTAAACTGACAGCAGAGATAGCTACTATAGAAAAGAGGGAAAATGACCTCAAAAATGTGATTGCATCATTTACAAAGGCATAATCTAAATCATTGGATGACCTTATTATGAGCCAAAAAGAGTGTGGAGATAAGACAGGCATAGGATTCAATTCCTTTGTGCACAGTCAAACTCCCAGAGTGATTTTGGAAAAAGGATCTTCAAGTAATGAAGCATCTCAAAAATCCAAGACACCAAATGTTGCATGCACATTCACTCCTAAGCACAATCACAAACAAACTGGCCTTGGATATAAAGGAAAAGGAAAATAGCCAGTTGAGTATGCTGAGAGGACCGCTGAGATGAAATCCAGCAAAGTTCCTTAGCAAACTCCAAATAGGAAGTACTCTGTAAAGAATAAACAGAGCTACCAAAAACCCCAGAAATTTTATCAAAGAAACACATATGATGGGAATGGTAGAAACTACCCAAGCCAAGCTGATTGGAATAATGTGACATATCAGGAAAGACTTATGGAATACAAGCCTAAATGGCAAAGACCTAAAACTCAGCAAAGGTCATTCCAAAGGCAAAATAGCTATCATCAGTACACATATGCACCCAGGCACTACACTCAGAAATATCACAATCACACAAAGAAGGAAATTGCTAAAACACACACGCAGACATACAGACAAAAGAGACAGTTGTATGAACCTAAAGCCCCCAAGCAATTTGTCAAAGTGAGTTATGATTATGGCACAGATAGATGGCAACCTCTTAGAGTCAAATCCTTTGGCTATAGGGTGGTTGGATCATCTTACAAAGACTAACCCCTCGGGACCCGCAAGCATGGGTACCTAAAAACTAATTTCCTTGATTGCGGGTTCAAGGAAGGATTGGGTACCAAGGAACCTGGTACATGGATAGTGGTTGTTCCGCATACATGACCGAAACAAGAAAAATCATGTCAAAATTCAAGGAGATTAGAGGCGCAAAAGTCATATTTGGAGGAAATGAAGCTCCAGGGGAAATAAGAGGCATTGGATCCATTAATAAAAATGGATTAGAAATCACAGATGTTGCATATGTTGAAGGCCTCAACTTCAACCTGTTAAGCATCAGCTAACTCTATGACAAGAGCTACAATGTTGAACTCAATATGGGAGTGTGCCAAATTAAAGATACTGAATCAAATGAGATAGTGCTGCAAGGATCCAGACAAAAGAACATGTATGTGGTAGACTGGTTTACTGCTACACCAAGCACTTGTCTGTTAGCAAAGAGTACAGGCGAATCAAGTTGGTTGTGGCACAAGAAGCTGAGTCATCTTAATTTCAAAACAATCAACAAGCTTGTAAGGAGTCATCTTGTGGAAGGTTTGCCAGACTCAGTATACAAGAAAGAAAGTGTTTGTGATGCATGTCAGATGGGAAAGCAGATCAAATCATCATTCAAAGAGAAGTCTAGTCCTTCTTCAACAAGAATATTGCATCTGTTGCATATGGATTTATTTGGTCCAGCTGAGCCAGCTAGTATAAGTGGAAAGAAATACACTTTAATGGTGGTGGATGATTATTGAAGATATACATGGACAATCTTTATGTGCAAAAAGAAGGAAACTTTGCAGAAGTTACCTCAGCTGATGAGAAGAGTTCAAAATAAGAAGAGTCAAATCATTATAAAGATAAGGTCTGATAGAGGAACTAAGTTTGTCAATGGGATAATAACTCAGTATTGTGTTGAAAATGGTATTGCTCATGAATTATCTGCAGCAAGAACTCCACAGCAGAATGTAGTAGCAGAGAGAAGAAACAGAACTCTCAAGGAAGCTGCAAGGACCATGTTAGCTGAGCTGAAGCTGGACTACCTAAAAGATTTTGGGCTGAAGCCATAAATACTGCATGCTATACTCAAAATAGATGCATGATTAATAGATAGGTGACAAAGACTCCCTATGAAATATGGACAGGGAGAAAACCAAATGTTGGGTACTTTAGAATATTTGGATGTAGATGCTTTATCCACAACAATGGCAAAGATGATCTAAAGGCTTTTGATGCTAAAGCTGATGAAGGTATCTTCTTGGGATACTCAGCTGAAAGTAAAGCCTATAGAGTGCTGAACAAAAGGACTATGGTCATAGAAGAATCTATTCATGTGGTTTTTGATGAACCTAATGTGAATGGAGAAGATATTGAAGAGTTAGGCGATAAGTCGAATCACCAACTATGCGAAGAGTCCCTATGTTAAAGTCAAGTCGAGCAATCAATCAAGATGAAGATGAGACAGCTGAATCTCAAAGACAGCTGGAAAATCTGCAGTTGAATGATAATCAAAGAGCTGATCAAGACAACACAGCTGCAAGACGACTGAACCCAGCTGATTTACTTCAACCTGATGTGAGATGGCTGAGAGACCATCCACCAGAGCTAGTCATTGGAGATGTGAGAGATGGTGTGAGAACCAGATCTAGAGCTCAGCAAGAAGCAATGTTCACTTGTTTTATTTCCCAAATAGAACCAAAAGATGTGTCCCAAGCATTATGTGACACACATTGGATTCAAGCCATGCAAGAAGAGCTAAATCAGTTTGAGAGGAACAAGGTATAGGAATTGGTGCAGAGACCAACCCATCAAAATGTTATCGGCACAAAATGGGTGTTCAGAAACAAGATGAATGAGGAAGGATCTGTTGTAAGAAACAAAGCATGACTGGTAGCCAAAGGGTACTGCCCAGAAGAGGGGATAGATTTTGATGAAACATTTGCTCCTGTTGCAAGACTAGAAGCTATAAGGATGTTTCTTGCCTATGCTACACACATAAACTTTATTGTATATCAAATGGATGTGAAAAGTGCATTTTTAAATGGATTGTTAGACGAAGAAGTCTATGTTGAGCAACCTCCAGGCATTGAGCAGAAGACCATTAGAGAGAAGGTGTAAAAGCTCAAGAAAGCTCTATATGGATTGAAACAAGCACCTAGAGCATGGTATGACACATTGTCTCAATTTCTAACTGACAATGGATTCACTAAAGGCAAAGTGGACAGAACACTCTTCAGAATTCAAGATAGAGAGAGTATACTGCTTGTTCAAATATATGTGGATGACATCATTTTTGGATCTACAAACAAAGAGTTGTGTGATAAGTTCTCAAACCTCATGCAAGCCAAATTTGAAATGAGCATGATAGGAGAGCTGACATTCTTCTTAGGACTTCAAGTTAAACAGTTGAAGGATGGAACCTTCATAAGTCAAACAAAGTACACCAGAGATTTAATGAAGAAATTTGGTATGGAAGAGAAGTCTTCTGTGAAAATACCAATGAATACATCAGTCAAGATGGATATGGATGCAGATGGTAAAGCTGTAGATCAAACAAGATACGAGCACTTATTGGATCAACATTCTATCTAACAAAGAAGCAGTCGACATCACCTTTGCAGTAGGTGTATGTGCAAGATTTCAATCTACACCAAAAGAAAGCCATATGACTGCAGCTAGGAGAATCCTAAGATATTTGAAGGGATGCCAAGAAGTTGGTTTATGGTATCCAAAGGAAGGTGGATTTAAGCTTATTGGTTACTCAAACTCTGACCATGCTGGATGCAGAGTTGACAGGAAGAGTACTTCAGGAACTTGTCAAATGCTTGGAAACAGATTGGTTTCCTGGTTTAGCAAGAAGCAAAATTTAATAGCCACATCCACAGCTGAAGCAAAGTACATAGCTGCGGGAAGTTGTTGTGCCCAAGTCTTATGGATGAGACAATAGCTGAGAGACTATGAAATTGAAGAAAAAGAGATTCCAATTATGTGTGATAACACAAGTGCTATTGCAATCACTCAGAATCATGTGTTGCATTTAAGAATAAAGCACATTGATGTCAGATATCATTTTATAAGAGATCATGTTGAAAAGAAAGACTTCACTTTGGAATACATCTCAACAGATAAACAGTTAGCTGACATATTCACCAAACCCCTATGTGAATCAAGATTTGAAGAGCTTAAGCATGAGATAGGGTTAATTGAGCTGAGTTGACACTCAGAAAACTCAAAGAGAAAAGATGGAACGTGAAAAGATGAAAATAGAACAAATCTCATGAATCATCCAAGTGATTCAACCGTATCGAAAAGTCAGCTGTATCGAGTTAGCTGACAGCTGAGTCACTATACGAAAGGAGAGAAGAAGAGTTGAGTCATTTTTGTAGTAAGCTGAGTCGTTTATGAGCTAAGTGACAAAAATGCAGTCATTTTTAATGAGCGGGAATGTTTTTAAGGATGACGTCAGCGTAATAATGACGGGTACAGTCAAAACTTGCACAGTACGCATATGATTAGATATAAATGTTGCGGCATTAAATGCGAGCAATTAAATGCAATGTGACGTGCTAAATCTGAGCCGTTGATCTCGATCAAAATTCAAAAACCGAAAACACGTCCTTTCATAACCCTTATATACTCATTCTTTCAGTTTTCTCTCTCACACTTAAAAAACTATTCATCTTCAAACATTCGAAAGCAAGTCTCTTTTCTCTCAAAAACCCTACAAGTTCTCAGGCAAGTTCATCAAGATTTAATCGATAGAAACTTCTAAAAATGGCACCAAAACTTGATTTTGTCAAGTTATCGAAGCAAATCCACTCTGGTTCGTCTGTGGATTTTGAACGAATGGTGAAGCAGGGTTCGGATGCAACCCTTGTGAAGAAGATATGTTGGAAAAATCTGGGCTTAAAGCCTTTTTGACGATAAATACTCGCACAGCTACCTGGAAGAGGTGGCGCAGTTCTATGTGAATGCAGAGGTGCAGGACGAAGGTATCAAGTCCTCCGTCCACCGCAAGGACATCATGATCATTGCTAAGGACCTTGTGGAGCACTGTTTATTACTATCCGAGGGTATGCCAGAAATATACGAAGCTGATGTGGACTTGCCTGCTGCATGGAAAGAAGTAGCCAAACCCGAGTGTGCTGCGAAGGTGGTCTACACAACTGACAAGAAATTGCTGAAGGATGACTATCACAAGCTGATGGATGTCATCTCAAAATGCGTGGATATGAAGTTTGCGGCTTCAATCAATCACAAAGACTAAATCGATCGTCTCATGGCCGTGATCATGCAAGGAAAAAAAAAGTTAATCTGAGTTCGTATATCGGCCAGATCTGCGGAACGTTGTGAATAAATCTTTCAAGAAAGATGGATCCTTTGGAGATCACTTGGATATGGCCTAGTCATTGGCCATCTGATGGAAACGAAGGGCATTCCCCTTCAACATGGAAAGCCCTTCCATGTAAACAAGAAGATGTTTAGGGCTAACATTTTAGGAGCCCAGAAGAGAGCCCATGCGAAGAAGGCGGATACAAGTGAGGGGGAATCAGCCGACCCCGAGGAAACAGTTGTTGCCTCCCCTCCCAAGAAGAAAGCTACAAAGAAGAAAGTTGCCCCTGCAGCAGAGTCAATGGATGCCCCTGCCCCTGCAGTCGAGTCACCTGCCCGAGAAGCCGTGTCTCCTGCCCACACAGCCGAGGCGGTGAAGGAAGCCCAAATACCTTCTCCGGCCATCAGAAAGAAGAGGACTGTCAAGCCAAGAAAGGCAGCTCGTCAACCCAAGAAAGATGCTCCGGCCCCCGCCGCCAAGGAACCTGAACAAGAGGAATCCGAACCAGAAACTCCTCTGGTTAAAACCAAGAGAAGGAAGAGAATCTTCAAGATGTCAGAGCTTGAAAAGACAGCTGAGTCTGCTACTCAGCTGGAGAAAACCTCTAGGACTGCTAATGTTGAGGAAGTGCAGTCTCCCGAAATAATCGATGAAACTACCAAGTCTGCTGAAGGTGATCAGCAGAGGCCCCCAGAAGACCCAGTTGTGGAGAGGACAACTGAGGATAAATAAGCGGCTCAGACAACTGGATCTCCAGTTGAAAAGGTTGTCTCTCCGCCTGCTCAGGATGCTGCTGAAGGTGAAGAGCAGCAAAGCATGCTACCTTCTATTCCAGAAAAGGATAGACAAGAAGAAGAGGATGCCGATGATGATGTCATCATGTATTCTCCTGTTTACCCAGACATTCAGCACCGTCTACGCGAATGGAGGGCGTGAAGCTAAGTCACTCAAGGCAGCAGTTTGAACGCCCTGAGTTCATAGAAGAAGAAGAAGAGCTATTGTAATTTCTCGAAGTCAACACTGTGCTTCAGGCCCTGAGTGAAGATAACTATATGGATATTCTCCACATCTTCAAGGAGAAGGAAAAATCCAAAGCAGCTGAAGAAGCTGAAGCTCGTGAGAAGGCGAATATATGCCCACTCACTAGAACTCTGGAGAACACTCATCCTCACATCGATGCACTCTCGGAAAGTGATGAAGACATGGATCCCATTGCTGCGAAGGAGAAGTTAGATATGCAGCAAGCCATGCGGGAATCCAGGATGATGCACAAACAACAGTTGATGGAAGGACCAGGAGAGTCCTCAAAATCTCTCTTGGAGATAGACCCTTTGGGGGTAGTGCAGCACATTGCCTCAGTTATAGCTGAAACTACATCCCAAGTTCACTCTGAAAATAGGTCCAAGGGACTTGGCAATGAGACTGGGAATTTGGGCACCCAAGTTGAGGCAACTCTTATTGAAGGTCTTTTACCACCTTCCCCCACGGCTGAGCACTCAATGGAAGCAGCCGGGAGTTTGGAGCAGAGTGACCCCATCATCAGTCACTCAGCTGGTGCGCCAGTTGAGGGGGAAACTCACTCCACTGCAGCAAGGTTGGAGGATGCTGCAGATGACTCCATTATGAAGGAAGGAGGCGAAGTAGATAAAGAAAAAGAAAAAGAACAATAGCAAGTTGACACTGACGAAGCTCGGACAGTTGAGTCTATCCCAGCTGAAATGACAACTGCTTTGCAGGCTGAGGACGCTGCTATTGCAATCGAGGCACAGGATGGAACTGCCCCGGGAGTTAACACTCTGGGCACGGAAAGTGCAATCCAAGGGGTTGAGACTCTTTCGGATGCCATGGTCCAAGACCCTAAGACAGCTGTGTCTGTTGAAGGGAATGTAGAAGGTCTTTCTGCAGTTGAGACTGCTAAAGGTATTGAAGGCCCAAGGGAGGTTGAGACTTCCCTGGGTAAAGAGAAAGAAATGCAGAACATCCCTCTTGTTCACATTGAAGAATCTGAGAAGGATATTAGTGCACTTCATGATTCCCAAAACAACCCTGATATATCATTTATGGGATCTGAAGATAAAGCTGAGTCCACCCCTATTGCACATCATAAGGACCCAGCTGAGGATGTTCTTCCGCAGACGAGTCAGTCGAGATTCAAAGCTGCTCGTCAAACATTCAGATTTGATGATGAACCAAGCTCCCAGTTTCTATCATCATCCGATAACGCTGTTGATACAGTCGAGGACCAGTCAAATGGAAAAATCTACTGAGGCCGACGAAGCTGTTAAGACAGTTGAGGCTCAGTCAGCTGGGCAAAAACAATCAACTGCCCCAGTTGCAACAACTTCAACTACGCAGCCACCAGAGCTGCAGCAGTGACCACCTCGCGCACAATATCACAAGTGCAAGATGATGCATTTGAGGATGTATTTCCCTTTTCACTCGATCTACCTAGGCTAGAAGAAGAGACTGCAAGAGAACAGAAGTGTTACGCTGTCCAAGAAGATCCTATAATTCCTACTGATTCGATTGTGCCAGTTGATTTCAACTTCGATGCAGAGTGGCCAGCAGCTGACTCAAGTCAGACAGCTGAGATGCATGAAATCTTCAAGAAGATATGTGAAGAGATTGAGAAGATTGAATGGCACCAAGCCTCTCTCGACATGCGCCTGGACAACAGAGATTCCACTCTCACAGCAGACTTGAGAGGAGTGGTGGTCAGGATAAGGGAATGGTCTCAACAGCAGAGTGCCATGCGTCTCGAGCAAGTTCGCTACTTCAAGGCACTATACAACAGAATGTTGGTCTGGAGTGCTGACAATGCTGACATGAAGGAGATGATGCAGACCTATATGGAGAGATTGCATACCTACCGTATAACTGAAATGGAGTTACTGCGTGAATTTCAACAAAAAGAAATTCTGCGTGTTGAAGAGAACATGAATGCGAAGTTCAGCCTACTTATGGCTAAAATGAAACTGGTGGCAGCTGAATCGAAGCACTTCGCTCAGAATTTCGAACTGCACATGCCGCAGCAGACTCTAAGTAGAACTCAGCTCTCAGCCGACTGGATTTCATTCTCGCTGGGATGTTTCGAGGGGTTCATCTCTCCTTTGATGATGCCAAAAAGAGGGAAGAGGAATACCTGAGGAAATTAAAGGAAGATACAGCTGAAAAGCAAAACAATGTAACAATTGTTGAGAAGGAGAAGGGAAAAGTTGTCGAGGGGGAAAGGGCAAAGGATTTGACCCTGATGATTGCTGAAACCCCTCAGCAAGGTCATGTGATAGCATCCATAATCAGCAAACTGCCAGTGACTCTGCCGCTCCATCACTCTGTTGTGCCTATGTCAGAGAAGAGAAAATTTGTAGAAGCAGGGATGGAAGAGTTCGACAAGAGAACGGATGCCCGCGTTGAAGAAATGTTGAAACAGTTTGGTGGCATTCCGGCAGGAAAGGACCAAGATGCCATTCTAGAAGACGGAAACGAGCCAAGATCAGTTGAAGAATTTCAAACTCTTGAATCCGAAGGCTATTTCAAGGACATGCCATTAGCCCAAGCCTGGGATCTGTACTGGGAGAAGGGTCTGAAGTTATGTGAAGAAGCTGATAGGCAGCAGACTACCAGCAGCCATTCAGCTGGTAAACAGAAGACTCATGTACAGTATACACCCAGAGGAAAAGGAAGAAGTGGTGGAGGAAGAGGTTTTCCACCTAGACCTTTGCCCAAAAATATTGAATACGTAGATCCAAGCAAGAAAGGAAGGATCTACTGGGTTGGGTATGATGCATTAGCAAATCTGGAAGTGGCTAGAAAGAATTTTGAATATGTGAAGAGAATTGAAGAGGAAAACAAAAGACAAGAGCAGATATGGCAAGAAAGGCAAGAAAGAAAAAGGAAAGATGAAGCTACAAAGAGAGCCTACGAAAAGAAGAAAGCAACTAAAGAGGAAAAGAAGAGGAAGAGAGCAGATGACGACATAGCTGAAGAGGAAAGGAGGAGGCAGCAAAGGCGATGAAGTGTTGCTGCTAGCCCTTCGTGTATTTTACCTTTGTAAACACATATGTATGTAAGTCATCTGTACATTCAATAAAATATTGTTGTATTTTCTCTCTATTTTTGTATCTTAGCATAGATGCTTGAAATTGGCTTAGATATGACTATACTCTAATACACCCTGTAAACAGCTGGGTAAAGGACAAGAATGCTATGATAAATAAAATGATTGATTCTACGCATACATTCTTTGTTCTTGCATTATGCAGTATGTATCTGTGTTGTTTACATGTTAATTAATGTTTTAAGTTTTGGCATCATCAAAAAGGGGGAAATTATTGGGAAATTTATTGTTTAGATTTTGATGAATGCCATGTAAAACTTAGACTAGAAAGTTGGCACCCCATTTTCCTTGTAATTTGTATTGTAATAGATAGAAAATTGAACAAATTAGTCAAGTCGATTATGCCTGGAATACAAGAAGTCAACTGAAGATTGAAATGAAGACTCCACTGAGGAACAGCTGAGTATGGCCAAGAAACAAGATCAAGGACTCGACTGAAGGAGTATTAGTTGTGATACAGCTGTATGAAGAGTCAGTCAAGTCAACTCAAGAAGCCAAGTCTCAAGTTGAAGTGACAGATGAGTCATCCATTGATTGGAAGCTAACTCAAAGTCACCTGGGGAATAAAAGACTGCAGTCAAGTCAATACAACTGAACGAGATTCGTTGATAAAAGTCAAGAATATTACTCAGAATAGTAACCTGTTAAAGTTGTCAGAGATAATGTGTTAGTTCCAGTTGTGTGCAAAAGGAACAAACCAATGGGAAGCACTGCACCAAGTGTCAAAACGCTGCAATGCTGCAAGACATTAAATACGAGGAAATGTCAACATCAAGGACTGCAACAAGACAAGCCAACGAACACAAGTGACTTTTGAAAATCAGCATATCTCTTCAATGGCAGATTTTTGAAAGTTCACTATAAAAAGCTGAGGAATCACTTTGAGAAAAGGTTACCTTGCACACCTGAGATAACAAGCAATATTCGAACTGTAACCTGCAGAATATTCTCAAGTTATTCAAGCAAAATCCTCAAGCCTAAATCTCGAAGAAATCAATCCAACACAAAGTCGTGAAGGAAAGACAACTTCAAACTGTTGAAGAGGAAACTTTTGAAGAATCAAACGGGGTCTACTTTCCAAGTAGGATTGTAGGAAGGTTCAAGGTCGAACCGATCTCAAGTTATTGGAGGGCTTCGTGATCAAATCCAAGAAGCTTGAGAAAGTAAGTAGCAAAGTAGCAAAGCTTTCTGTGAAGAAGTCGAGTCGACGAGAAGCCGGTTGTGTGACCAAGGCATCTCCGTGACCGAGTCCAAGGAGTAAGTCACCGCATGATCAAAACTTGTCTCTAGACTGATAACCACTCTGTACTCTGATCATTACTTAGTGGATTCCTACAGGAGTTGGAGAAGAGAGGAGTAGAAGAATTACCCCATCTTCGAACCTCTATAAAATTTACTTGTGTCATTTACATTTCAGCATATTTACATTTCTGCACACATATTTTATATTTGCTGATAATTTGCTATCCAACTGATAAAATAACAAAGTGCTAAAATCAAGTGATAAAACAAAGTTAAATTAAATTCAAGGGTGTTTAGCCTTCCGCTGAAAAACTCATCACTGCCAAGTTAAGGTTTAGTCTAAACAGCTGAGTTATTCTATCAACAGCTCTATTGAGTCTGTTGAGTGGCTAACTTTGCTAATTAACTAACTTAGTTGTCCCTCAAGGACTCAGCTGTGTAATTAATTCTGTAATATTTTAAAAGGACTAAAATCGAAAAGTTGGTAAGGTTTATTCAACCCCCCCCCCCCTTCTTAACCTTAATCACACCCCTTGGGACCTACATGCTATACTCAGAATAGATGCATGATTAACAGGAAAATGACCAAGATTCCCTATGAGATTTAGACAGGGAGAAAGCCAAACGTTGGATATTTCAAGATATTTGGATGCAAGTGTTTCATCCATAACAATGGCAATGATAATTTGAAGGCTTTTGATGCTAAAGCTGATGAAGGTATCTTTCTGGGATACTCATCTGAGAGTAAAGCCTATAGAGTGCTGAAAAAGAGGACTATGGTCACAGAAGAGTCTATGCATGTGGTTTTTGATGAACTTAATGTGAATGGAGAAGACATTGATGAGTTACTTGATAAGCAGAATCAGCCAACTATGCAGAAGAGTCCTTATATTTAAGCAGATGTGAGAGCACTCAACATTGATGATGATGAGATAGCTGAATCTCAAAGACATTTAAAAGGTCTACAGCTGAATGAAGATGAAGAAAGATTTGACAGAAAGAGTACATTTGGTTACATATTAAATGCTTGGAAATAGATTAGTTACTTGGCTCAGCAAGAAACAAAATTTGATAACTACATCCACAAATGTGAGCGAGTACATAGTTGCGGGCAAAAATTGTGCTCGTGTCGTATGGATAAGACAAAGAAATGAGAGACTATGATATTGAAGAAAGAGAGATTCCAATTATGTGTGATAACACTAGTGCCATTGCAATCACTCAGAATCCAGTGTTGCATTCAAGAACAAAGTACATTGATGTCAGATATCATTTTATAAGAGATCATGTTGAAAAGAAAGACATCACTTTGGAATACATCTCAACTGATAAGCAGTTAGCTTACATATTCACAAAGCCATTATGTGAATCAAGGTTTTGTTAGGAAATTTATTGAGTAAATTTTGATGATACCATGTAAAACTTAAACTAGGAAGTTGGCACCCCATTTTCCTTGTAAATTGTATTGAAATAGATAGGGCTGAGAAAGTTGAGTCAAGTGAGCTATTCCAAGGAATACAAGAAGTCAACTGCGGATTGGATTGAAGACTCTGTTGTGTGTCACCGAGTATGGCCAAGAAGGAAGTCAAGGACTTGACTGAAGGAGTGTCAGCTGAGGAACAGATGTGAAGTGTTAGTCAAGTCAACTCAAGAAGCCAAGTCTCAAAGTTGAAGTGACAGTTGAGTTATCCAATGACTGTAGAGTGACTCAAGTCACCTGGGGTAAAGACAAAGATAGCCTAGTCAAGACAACCGACTTAGATCCGTTGATTAAAGTCAAGAATATTACTCAATATAGTAATATGTCAAAGTCATCGTCGGTCTAAAGTGTTAGTCCTGCATTTGTGCAAAAGGAATAAACCAACGGGAAACACTTGCACTTTGTGTCGTGCACTGCACGCTTTGCAAAGACATTTATTACGAGGAAATGTCAACATCAAGGACTGCAACAAGACAAGCCAATGAACAAAAGTGACATTTGATATCTCTTCATCGGACAAAATTAAAAATGTGCACTATAAAAGGCTGAGGAAGTTATTGAGAAGAGATTACCTGAACCACGAACAAGCAAGCATTATTTAAGCATTTAACCTGCAATATTCTCATTAACATTCAAGCAATTCCTCAAATCTAAAACTCGAAGGAAATCGATCCAACACAAGTAGTGAAGGAAAGACAAATTCAAATCAGTTGGAGAGGAAACATTTGAAGAAATCAAAGGGGTCTACTATCCAAGCTAGGATCGTAGAAAGGTTCCAGGTCGAACCATTATCAAGTTTGTTGGAGGGCATCATTATCAAATCCAAGAACTTGAGAAGTGAGCTGAAGTAGCAAGGCAGTTGCCCTGTGAAGAAGCTGAGTCGCAAGAAAAGCCAGCTGTGTGATCAAGGTTGTCTCCAGACTGTTCACCGCTTTGTAAACTGATCTGTTACATAGTGGATTCCTCCAGGAGTTGGAGAAGAGAGGATTAGAATAATTACCCCATCTTCAAACCTCTATAAAATTTACTTGTGTCACTTAGTTTCAGCAAATTTACTTTCCTGCTTATTTATATTATATCTGTTGTTAGAATCATATTTGTTATCCAACTGATTAATAACTAAGTGTTAAGAATCAAATGTTAAAAACAAACTTAAAACAAATCTAAGGGTGTTAAGTCTTCCGCTGTTAAAAACCAATCAGCCAAGTTAAGTATTTGGCTTGAGCAGCCGAGTTATACTATCAACAGCTCTATCGAGTCTGTTGATTGGGAAACTTAGCTGAAAAGCAAATTTAGTTGTCCATCAAGGACACAACTGTTTGAGTCAACTATGTTGAATTAATTTAAAAGGACTAAATCAAAAATTTGGTAAGGTTTATTCAACCCCCCCCCCCTTCTAAACCTTACTCACACCCCTTGGGACCTACATGCTATACTCAGAATAGATGCATGATTAACAGGAAAATGACCAAGACTCCCTATGAGATTTAGACAGGGAGAAAGCCAAATGTAGGATATTTCAAGATATTTGGATGCAAGTGCTTCATCCACAGCAATGGCAATGATAATTTGAAGGCTTTTGATGCTAAAGTTGATGAATGTATCTTTTTGGGATACTCATCTGAGAGTAAAGCCTATAGGGTGCTGAACAAGAGGACTATGGTCACAGAAGAGTCTATGCATGTGGTTTTTGATGAACTTAATGTGAATGGAGAAGACATTCATGAGTTAGTTGATAAGCAGAATCAGCCAACTATGCAGAAGAGTCCTTATATTGAAGCAGATGTGAGAGCACTCAACCTTGATGATGATGAGATAGCTGAATCTCAAAGACATTTAGAAGGTCTACAGCTGAATGAAGATGAAAAAGCTGTTCAACACAACTTAGCTGTGAGACGGCTGAATCCAGCAGACTTACTCCAACCTGATGTGAGATGGCTGAGAGACCATCCACTTGAGTTAAATATTGGAGATGTTAGAGATGGCATAAGAACCAGATCCAGAAGCACAACATGAAGTAATGTTCACTTGTTTTATTTCCCAAATTGAGCCTAAAGATCTATCTCAAGCATTGGAAGAAACACATTGGATTCAGGCCATGCAAGAAGAGCTGAATCAGTTTGAAAGAAACAAAGTATGGGAATTAGTTCAAAGGCCAACCCACCAAAAGGTTATTGGTACTAAGTGGGTATTCAGGAACAAGATGAATGAGGAAGGATCTGTTGTAAGGAACAAAGCAAGATTGGTAGCCAAAGGGTATTGCCAAGAAGGTATAGATTTTGATGAAACCTTTGCTCCTGTTGCCAGATTGGAAGCAATAATGATGTTTCTTTCTTATGTTGCACATAAGAACTTCACTGTATATCAAATGAATATAAAGAGTGAATTTCTAAATGGACTGCTAGAGGAAGAAGTCTATGTTGAATAACCTCCGGGTTTTGAGCAAAATATTATTAGACATAAAGTCTACAAGCTCAAGAAAGCACTGTATGGATTTAAACAAGCACCAAGAGCATGGTATGATACATTGTCTCAGTTTCTAATTGACAATGGATTCACCAAATGCAAGGTTGATAGAAGACTCTTCAGGATTAAAGATGGAGAGAGTATATTGCTTGTTCAAATATAGGTGGATGACATTATTTTTGGATCCACAAACAAAGAGCTGTGTGACAAATTCTCAAACCTCATGCAAGGTAAATTTGAGATGAGCATGATGGGAGAGCTGACTTTCTTCCTAGGATTTCAAGTCAAGCAATTGAAGGATGGAACCTTCATAAGCCAAACCAAGTATACCAGAGATTTAATGGAGAAATTTGGTATGGAAGAGAAGTCATCAGTAAAGATTCCTATTAATACATCAGTCAAGATGGACATGGATGCAGATGGCAAAGATGTTGATCAAACCAGATATAGATCCCTCATTGGATCATTGCTCTACCTAACAAAGAAGGCGGACATCACCTTTGCAAAAGAGGTGTATGTGCTATATTTCAATCTGCACTAAAAAGAGAGCCACATGATCAGCAGCCTAAGAAAATCCTAAGATATTTAAAGAGATGCCAGGAAGTCGGCTTATGGCATCAAAGGAAGGAGGATTCAAGTTGGTAGGATACTCAGACTCAGACTATGATGGATGTAGAGTTGACAGGAAGAGTACATCTGGTTACATGTCAAATGCTTGGAAATAGATTAGTTTCTTGGCTCAGCAAGAAACAAAATTTGATAGATACATCCACAGCTGAAGCAGAGTACATAGCTGTGGGCAGCTATTGTGCTCAAGTCGTATGGATAAGACAGCAGCTGAGAGACTTTGATATTGAAGAAAGAGAGATTCCAATTATGTGTGATAACACTAGTGCCATTGCAATCACTCAGAATCCAGTGTTGCATTCAAGAACAACGCACATTGATGTCAGATATCATTTTATAAGAGATCATGTTGAAAAGAAAGACATCACTTTGGAATACATCTCAACTGATAAGCAGTTAGCTTACATATTCACAAAGTCATTATGTGAATCAAGGTTTTGTTAGGAAATTTTTATTGAGTAGATTTTGATGATACCATGTAAAACTTAAACTAGGAAGTTGGCACCCTATTTTCCATGTAAATTGTATTGAAATAGATAGGGCTGAGAAAGCTTAGTCAAGTCAGCTATGCCAAGGAATACAAAAATTCAACTGTGAACTGGATTGAGGACTCTCCTGTGTGTCAGCTGAGTATGGCCAAGAAGGAAGTCAAGGACTCGACTGAAGGGGTGTCAGCTGAGGAACAGTTGTGAAGTGTTAGTTAAGTCAACTCAAGAAGCCAAGTCTCAAAGTTGAAGTGACAGTTGAGTTATCCAATGACTAGAGCTGACTCAAGTCACCTGGGGTAAAGACATCAGTCTAGTTAAGACAACTGACTTAGATCCGTTGATTAAAGTCAAGAATATTACTCAATATAGTAATATGTCAAAGCATTCGCCAGTCTAAAGTGTTAGTCCCGGTTTGTGCAAAAGGAATAAACCAATGGGAAACACTGCACCTTGTGTCAGGCACCTGCAATGCTGCGAAGACATTTAATACGAGGAAATGTCAACATCAAGGACTGCAACAAGACAAGCCAACGAACAAAAGTCATTTGAAATTAGCATATCTCTTCAACGGGCAAAATTAAAAATGTGCACTATAAAAGGCTGAGGACGTTATTGATAAGAGATTACCTGAACCACGAACAAGCAAGTATTATTCAAGCATTTAACCTGCAATATTCTCATTAACATTCAAGCAATTCCTCAAATCTGAAACTCGACGGAAATCGATCCAACACAAGTAGTGAAGGAAAGACAATTTCAAATCTGTTGAAGAGGAAACATTTGAAGAAATCAAAGGGGTCTACTATCCAAGCTAGGATTGTAGAAAGGTTCCAGGTCGAACCATTATCAAGTTTGTTGGAGGGCATCATGATCAAATTCAAGAACTTGAGAAGTGAGTCAAGAGCGGCTTGCCCCGTGAAGAAGAAGGCGAGTCGCAAGAGAAGTCGGTTGTGTGATCAAGGTTGTCTCCAGATTTCACCGATTTGTAAACTGATCTGTTACATAGTGGATTTCTCTAGTAGTTGAAGAAGAGAGGATTAGAAGAATTACCCCATCTTCGAACCTCTATAAAATATTTGTGTCACTTACTTTCAGCAAATTTACTTTCCTGCTTATTTATATTATATCTGTTGTTAGAATCATATTTGTTATCCAACTGATTAATAACCAAGTGCTAAGAATCAAGTGTTAAAAACAAACTTAAAACAAATCTAAGGGTGTTAAGTCTTCCGCTGTTAAAAACCAATCTGCCAAGTTAAGTATTTGGCTTGAGCAGCCGAGTTATACTATCAACAACTCTATCGAGTCTGTTGATTGGGCAACTTAGTTGTAAAGCAAACTTAGTTGTCCATCAAGGACACAGCTGTTTGAGTCACCTATGTTGAATTAATTTAAAAGGATTAAATCGAAAATTTGGTAAGGTTTATTCAACCCCCCCTTTTAAACCTTACTTCACACCACTTGGGACCTACAAGTGGTATCAAAGCGGTTGGTTCATTGAGTCTTTCGCACTGGTTACTGAACTAGATCTCTATCTTTTCAAATAACGGTTTTAAACACTTGCATTTTCAAAATCTTTCATTTTAAGCAAAGTTATTATCATGGAAGCAAATCTGACACGCATTCCTATGTTCACTGTTGAAGAATTTGATGATTGGAAAATTCGTATGCAGGCTCATCTATCTGCATTAAATGGTGAAATGTGGCTTGTGATAGAGGATGGGCCACTACAAATACTAAAAGTGAACACTACAGAATAAGAGCAAAATTGCACTGGGCAAGGAGAAGAAGTTGTTGAAGCAAGACCAGCCATGGTTGAGAAAACAAGGACTAAGTGGACCAATGAAGATAGGAAGAGATACAACTTGGACAATGTGGCCAATGACATATTCTACAAGACATTGGACAAAGCCATGTTCAATAAAGTCAAATCTTGCAAATTTGCAAAAGAAATCTGGAATAAACTGTTAGGAATTTTATTGTTTAGATTTTGATGAGTGCCATGTAAAACTTAGAATAGAAAGTTAGCTCCCAATTCTTGCTTTGAAATGTATTGTAACAATTAGAGCGCCAAGGTCGAGTTAAGTCGGCTACGCTCCAACTTGCAAGAAGACAACCAAAGGCTTGAAGGAAAACTCTGTGTGAGACAAATGAGTACAACAAAGAAGAAAGCGGACAGAACTCGAAGAAGAAGCAAGATGCAACAGAGTGGAACATCACAAGTCAACTCAAAGAGAAGACAAGTCTCAAGTCAAGTGACAAAGAGTCATCCAATGATTGGAAGTCGACTCTAAGTCACCTGGGAAAGCGAGGAAATGCAATCAAGTCGAGATAATCGAAAAAGAACCGTTTGCAGAAATCAAGAGATTTACTTAAACAAGTAATATCTTCATACTACCTTTCTTGGAGTGCTCACCCCGAGCGTGCAAAGAAATGAACCAATGGGAAGCACTACACCGTGTCGAACTCGAAAAGGTGATAAAACATTTCATACGAGGAAATGGCAATTCCAAGAAGTGCAAACCAACGATCGCAAAGTGATTTTCAAAAATGAGCCTATCTCTTCAACGGGCAAATTTTTGAAAGTTCACTATAAAAGGCCGAGGAGTTTGATTGAGAAACATGATGCGTGGATGACACACACGTGAGATTTACAAGCTTATCAAAATTGAAATACTCTCAATCCTCAAGCCTACATCTCGAAGAACATCAATCCAACACTTACCTGTGAAGGAAAGAGAACTTCAATCGCCTGAAGAGGAAACTATCAAAACAAGGGGTCTACATTCCAAGAAGGATTGTAGAGAGGTTCAAGGTCAACCAAGTCTTAAGCGTTTGGAGGGCTTCGTGATCAAATCCAAAGTGCTTGAGCAAGTGAGTCAGAGAGCAAAGAGCAAGCAAATGCCTGTGAAGAAGGCCGAGTCGCACGAGAAGCCACCGAGTGATCAAGCGTCTCCCGGGATCGAGTCCCAAAGGATCAAGTCGGCCGTTGTGATCAAGACTTGTATCTGGGACTGTTACCACTTTGTAAACCGATCATTACTTAGTGGATTCCTCCAGGAGTTGGAGAAGAGAGGAGTAGAAGAATTACCCCATCTTCGAACCTCTATAAAAACTTTATCATGTGTCATTTACTTTACAAACATTTAAATATCTCGCACTTTTAATTGCTTATATCTCACGATAAATTTGCTTTCCATCCGATAATCTATAAATCTTAAATCAAGTCAAAAACTTGCTTAAACAAACTTAAGGGTGTTAAGTCTTCAAAAAACAAAACCACAAATGAGTCAATTTATAGCCAACAAATGAGTTACTCTACTAATGTTTCAAAGAAATCTGTTGAGAGATTAACTCTTGAGTGACTAATTCGATGTCCATCAAGGACACAAATGTGTAGAACTCTGAGATTTAAAAGGCCTAAATCGAAAATTTGGTAAGGTTTATTCAACCCCCCTTCTAAACCTTACACTTACACCCCTTGGGACCTACATAAACCGACTTTAATTTGTGAAGGATCGAACAAATTAAAGAAAATAAACTGTCTGTTGTTGTTCAAAAATTTGAAAATTTCAAAATGCTTGCAGGTGAAACCATGGATCAGTTGGATGCCAGATTCACTAAAATCACAAATGAGCTTTCAGCTCTTGGGAAGGAATATACACAAAAGGAAATATGTATGAAGATCTTAAGAAGCCTCCCAGCTGAAAGGGAAATGAAGACTATGGCCCTGAGACATTCAATGGACCTATCAAGAATATCTAATCATGAGCTATTCTCAGACCTCAAAGCCTATGAGTTTGAGCTGAGAAGAAAAGAGCAAGAGGAGACAGTTGTACCCAAGACAGCTGCATTGATGGCTAATGATGGAAAGAGAGTTGAACCCAATGAAGTCATAGATCAGGAGGAAATTGCCCTGATGGTCAAATGATTCAACAATTTCTTCAATAAGAACTATAAAAGAAATAAGGGTGAGACCTCCAGGAGACATTCAGCTCCTTCCAAATCAAGAGAGGACAGACCACCCAAGAGAGTTGAACATAAAAGGGTTGAATATCAGAGAGCTGATAATCCAAGAACAGAAAGAGCTGATCAAAGAGCTGAAAACCTGTGTTGGAACTGCAGACAACCAGGACATTTTGCGATTAATTGACTTTCCTATCCACCAGTCAACAAATATAGGAATGAGGAAGATAGAAGAGTCTTCAGGGAAAGAATACAGGAAAAGAAGAAAGCCATGTTGGCTGCTGAGACTGCTGAGACAGTCAATTCTAAAGAAGCAGCAGACTCAGAGAGTAGTGAAGCTAACTACTCAAGTGACTCTGAGGTATAGGCTATAATTTGCCTTATGGCTAAAGAACAAGATCAACAAGATCAAGAAGATGAGGTACACTCTAACTCATCTCATTCAGATTCAAGTGATAGTGATTGTGATACACACACTTCATCACCCACTGATCTTTATGATTCATTAGGCAAAATGATGAAAGATTTTGAACACATAAAATCCTCACACACAATTCTAAATGAGGAAAACAGCCAGCTTAAAAGCCAAAACTCATAGCTGACTAAAGATTTGAGTACTCTGAGTCACATAGCTGATGAGAACACTAAGCTGAAGGCTGAGAATACCAAGATCATAGCAGAGTTAGCTGCTATAGAAAAGAGGGAAAAAGATCTCAAAAATGTGATTGCCTCATTTACAAAGGCATCCAAATTATTGGATAATCTTATCATGAGTCAAAAAGAATGTGGAGGTAAGACAGGCATAGGATTTAATTCCTTTGTGCACAGTCAAACTCCAAGAGTGATTTTGGAAAAAGGATCTTCAAGTAATGAAGAATCTCAAAAATCCAAAACACCAAATGCTACACCCACATTCACTCCAAAGCACAATCACAAACAAACTGGCATTGGATACAAAGGGAAAGGAAAACAACCAGTTGAGTATGCTGAGAGGACAACTGAGAAGAAATCCAGCCGAGTTTCTCAGCAAACTCCAAACAGAAAATACTCTGTGAAAAGCAAACAGAGCTACCGGAAACCCAAAAAATTTCATTAGAGAAACACACATGATGGGAATGGTAGAAATTATCCAAACTATGTTGATTGAAATAATGTGAAACATCAGCAAAGACCTATGGAATACAAGCCAATATGGTAAACACCTAAAACTCAGCAAAGGTCATTCCAAAGGCAAAAGAGTTACTATCAGCACACATACACACCCAAGCACTACACTCAGAAATTTCATAACTATCCCAAGAAGGCAATTGCTAAAACACAAACACAGGCATACAGACAAAAGAGACAGTTGTATGAACATAAAACCCCCAAGCAATTTGCTAATGTGCACTATGATTATGGCACTGATAGATGGAAACCTCTTAAAGTCAAGTCCTTTGACTATAGGTTGGTTGGATCATCTTATTGCACTAACCCCTCAGGACCCAGGCAAGTATGGGTACCTAAAAACTAATTTCCTTGATTGCAGTTCAAGAACGGCTAAGTGCGGGAACCTGGTACATGGATAGTGGTTGTTCCAGACATATGACATGAAACAAGAAAAACCTGTCAAGATTCAAGGAGTTTATAGGTGCAAAGGTTATATTTGGAGGAAATGAAGCTCGGGGAAATCAAAGGCACAGGATCTATCAAGAAGAATGGATTGGAAATCACGATGTTGCTTATGTTGAAGGCCTCAACTTCAACTTGTTAAGATCACCAACTCGTGATAAAGGCTACAATGTTGGGTTCAACATGGAATGTGCGGATCAAAGATGTTGAATCAAATGAAATAGTCTTTGCAAGGATCAAGACAGAAGAATATGTATGTGGTAGATTGGTCTCATGCTACACCAAGCACTTGTCCGCTGCAAAGAGTACAAATTAATCAAGTTGGTTGTGGCACAAGAAGTCGAGTCATCCTAATTTCAAGAAAATCAACAAGCTTGCAAGAAGTCATCTTGTAGAAGGAATGCCAAACTAAGTGTACAAGAAAGAAAGTGTATGTGATGCATGCCGGATGGGAAAGCAAATAAAATCTTCATTCAAGGAATAGCCAAGTCCTTCTTAAACAAGGATATTACATCCATTTGCATATGGATTTATTTGGTTCGATTGAGCCACCAAAGATAAGTGGAAAGAAATACACCTTAGTGGTGGTAGATGACTATTCAAGATATACATGGACAATCTTCATGTGTAAAAAGAAGGAACTTTTGCGAAGTTACCTCGGTTGATGAAAAGAGTTCAAAATGAAAAGAGTCAAACCATTATAAAAATAAGATCTCGGACAGGAACCGAGTTTGTCAATGGGATAATAACTCGATTGTGTTGAAAATGGAATTGCTAATGAGTTATCAGCTGCAAGAACTCCACAGCAGAATGGAGTGGCTGAAAGAAGGAATAGAACTCTCAAGGAAGCTGCAAGGACCATGTTAGCTGAAGCTGGATTGCCTAAGAGATTTTGGGTTTGAAGCCATTAACACAGCTTGCTATACTCAAAATAGATTCATGATCAACAGGCAATTGACCAAGACTCCCTATGAAATTTGGACAGGAAGAAAGCCAAATGTTGGATATTTCAGGATATTTGGATGTAAATGTTTCATCCATAACAATGGCAAAGATAATTTAAAGGCTTTTGATGCTAAAGTTGATGAAGGTATCTTTTTAGGATACTCAGCTGAGAGTAAAGCCTATAGAGTGATGAACAAGAGGATTATGGTTACAGAAGAGTCTATCCATGTGGTTTTTGATGAACCTAATGTAAATGGAGAAGACATTGAAGAGTTAGCTGATAAGCTGAATCAGCCAACAATACAGAAGAGTCCTTATGTTGAAGTCAAGAAAGCAATCAACCCAGATGAAGATGAGATAGCTGAATCTCAAAGACAGTTGGAAAAGTCTACAGCTGAATGAAGATGAAAGAGCTGTTCAAGACAACTCAGCTACGAGACGGCTGAATCCAGCAGACTTACTCCAACCTGATATGAGATGGCTGAGAGACCATCTTTTTGATAAATGGTTTTATCATGATTTTGATGATTTTGTTTTTATACCAAAACAATGTTTTTAAAGGTTGTCCAAATACTCGTAAATGATTTAAAATGGTTTTAATATTTTCCGGAGTATTTCCTCAAGTTTATATTTGACAATATTGGACAACACATTTAATGATTTTATGTCTATGGGTTTTTACATCAAACTATATGTCTAAATGTTGTCCTAATACTCCAAATTGATCTAAAATGTTTTTACTATTTTTCGGAATATTTCTTGGAATTTATATCGGACAACATTTTTTGTGTTAATGTGTTATTTCATCAAAACTATATTTCTAATGTTGTCCTAAATACTCCCAATCGGTTTAAAATGTTTTTACGAATTTTTGGGAGTATTTTCTTGAGGTTTATTTTCGACAAAAATCGGACAACATTTGATTTAGGAGGTCGATCGGTCGACCAAAGAGGCAACCGGTACCTGGGAACAAGTTTCGTGAAACAAACTTTAGAACTCACAAAATCGAGTCGGGTGACCGGTCATCGTGGTGGCGGCCGGGTCGCACCCTAGGGCGACCGTCGACCCCACTGGGCCGGTCACCCCGTTGTATTTTTGCCGTTCTTTTCAATCTTATTAGTGCGACCGTCGCCCTCAAGTTTGACAAAAATTCTAATCGTTGTGCAGCAGACAACTTTTCCTTAATTTGTGGGATTGATTTCTAACAGCTATAATCTTGATTTTAATTGCAATTGTTTTGTGGATATCAGATTCCAAGAGGAGCCTATCAAGTATCAATCATCTCCTATAAATAGAGGAAGATTTGAAGCACAACAAGAAGAGAGAACAACACAACACAACAAGATATACTCAAGCAAACACTTGGTCTTTCATTGTTATTATTCTTGTTGTAATTTGCCTAGCTTATCACCTTCACATCCTTGAGGTATATGTTATTCTTGATTACACTTGCACTCTATTGTATTATCAATTATCGAGTTGTAATCTTGAATTTTTGGGTTATCATTCAACACAAGATATCCTTGTGAGTGTTCTTGTGGTAAGAACATACTTGGGTGATCTAGGTGTTAGGTGTGAGAAGATTGTGGTAATCTCCTTGTTGAGGTGTTGAAGAATTTGGTATTCTTCAAGGTTGAAGATTGTGGTAATCTTCACAAGGTGCCGTTGAGGGAAGATTGTGGTAATCTTCAAAGGGAGATTGTGGTAATCTCCAAAGGTGGTGATGAAGAAGAGTGTGGTGCTCCTCAAGGTGTTGTAAGTTGGTGTTGTATTAATTTTTGGTAAATTAATAAAATCTTTTTTCTTTTTGAAATCCATCCCGGATATACTGGGGTGGTAGAGGATTAGGCCCTGGGTAGGTTGAACCTCTATAAATCGACGTGTGTTGTTTACATTCCGCACCTTTATTATTGTCTTGGCATGTCTTTGAGCATTCGGTTTGAAAAAGAGGGCAAAATCGAAAAGATGGTGATAATCTATTCACCCCCCCCCCTCTAGTTTATCGTAGCCGCTTGGACTTACAAGTGGTATCAAAGCCAAACTCTTTGGCAAGCTCGTTTCACATCACGAGTGAAGAGGAACGATCGTCGGCTACGAATGAAGCTCATCTTTCCGGCACCTCCACCACCAAGCCACCTCTATTTGATTCCAAAAATTATATATTTTGGAAAGAAAGAATGGAATGCTATTTACAAGGTTGCGGGTTCGATATTTGGAACATCGTCATAAATGGAGAATCCATTCCAATGAAAGACACACCACACACCTCTAAAGGCTTCAAAAAGCTCAATGATGAAGAGAAGAAAATCATCTCCCTAAACGGTAAGGCTCTCAATATTTTGTATTGTTCACTTACTAATTTGGAATATAAAAATATTGTAGGAATTCCATCGGCACATGAAGTATGGCAAAAATTAGAAGACATCTATGGAGTATTTTCAAATGAAAGGAGTCAAACAAACGCATCTACTTCTCAAAGGGATACAAGTTCAAATCTAAGGAACAAGCCTTTTACAACTTCCAACTATGAAGTAGTCGAACAATGTTTTATGGGCATCGAAGAAGAAAACGAGGTATGTCTTAAACCCTCTACTTCCTATGATATTGTTATACAAAATGATTATAGTGATTTGCAAAATGATTTTGATGACCTTCAAAATGAATTCCAAAGCTTGCTTGTTAAATACAAAAACTTGAAAAAGGAATTCAACATGTTGAAAAATGAAAAGGATAGTTTATTTACTTCCTATGAATCACTATCATGTGCTCACACCACCACACTTGACAAGGTTAGAATCCTTGAAAAAAAAATAGTACTCTTGTTGAGGACATTAATTGCATGAAAAATGACTTATCAAAATCCAACTTGAGTACCAATAAATTGCCCAATGTTGTTAATGTTAATGGTTGTGATAATTTGGATAGTAAAATTGATCATGAGCCTAATATTGTAAATCATATGAAAAAGAATCGGGCTCCTATGAATATTAGTGATATTACTTGCTTTTATTGCGGTAAGAAGGGTCATACGGTAAATACTTGTCGGGCTAGAAATAGCTCTAATTATTGTTGGAGACCTAAAAGTCTCAAAGCTAATCCCAAAGGACCCAAACACTTGAGGGTACCATAAAACAATGTCATATTAGGTACCCGGCGGATCAATAATCGAAGAAAATTCATGCCGCCAAGGAGACATCAAATGAACATCTCATTTGATCAAAGAATGAGAAAATATTTTCAACAAAGTAAATTTCCAATAAGTGGATATAATCAAAAATGGGAAGAACACAATCCTTGGAAATGGCAAAGACATCATCAACAAGATGATTTTCCAAGAGAAAGACATTATCAACAATGGGGAGGACATAATCCTTGGAAATGGAGCAATTGGAGAAGCTATCATCAACAAGATGACTTTCAAAAGGGAAGATACTATCAACAATGGGAACGGCACAACCCATGGAAATGGCGAAATTGGTAAATCGTATCTCCCTAATTAAATTTGCATTTTATATTGTTATTATACATGTTTTTTTATTTATGACTAAATTTTCAAAATGAGTCTTCAATTTTTTTTTAAATTAAGGTCTTCAATATATAATTGAGTTTTTAAAAAAAAAAATCTTTGAAAAATAAGACCTTGCATGATGATTTAAAACTCTTGTGTATTTACAATGTCTAGTATGCTCATTATCTCTTATGGACTTATAATGCATAATATACTTGTGATATTTTTTATTGCTTTAGCCTACACTTCTATTGCTATGTTTTTGGGCAACATTTGTTTTAAGAATTGTGTAGGACTTATAATGGTTATCTACTCGTAATATATCAAGAGAAACATGAACTATCGAGGTACGCTCATTATTGTTATTCATCTCATAGACTCGATACATTTGTGTCATATGCCTATGTGCTTATTTTATAAAAGTGCCATTAAGAGGATGTTTTAATTTTTGAGAAGGCATTATTTGACATAGCTTGTTTTATCCAAGATTTATAAAGGATTATGTTTTGTTTTGATAAAACAATTGATCTACTAAGTTATGCATTTTATTGCACTTATAAATGCCATTATTCTTGGATGCTTATGTCAAAGCTCTTGTTCATATGATTCTTGTAAATGAGGTCTCAACTATGTGCTCTCGTATTTTCATATTTCAAAAGAAACCTTATATAGCTTTCTATAAGCTTATTTGAACTTACATGTAGTATTATATTCTTGATGATTCTCCTTAAGCATAGTATGTGTTACTTGCTATAGTGTCTCTATCATTCGATATCACTATGCTCTTGTGCAAGATTCTTAGTTGAGATTTTTCAGAAATTTTTGGTATTTTTGAACAAGTTTAATGAACAAGGCAAGATTAGTAGCCTAAGGGTATTGTCAAGAAGAAGGTAATGATTTTGATGTAATATTTGCACTCATAGCACATTTGCACTTTACTTGCCCATTTTTGTTTTTAGAAAATTTCAAGCTTTACCAAATGGATGTTAAATCCAATTTTCTAAATGGTTTTATTCAAATAGAAGTCTATCGGAGTTTAAATTTTTTAGGCCAAATGATTTTTATAAAAGGCCTTGTACGGTTGATACAAGTACCCCGTGTATGGTTTGATAGACTTAGCTATTTTTGCAAAATGATTTTACAAAAGGTAAAGTTGATACTACACTCCTTGTTTTTGAAAAAGGACAAGATTGTTTACTTGTGTAAATTTATGTTGATAATATTTTTGGTGCTACTAATGAAGTTTTGTACAAGATATTTTTTAAGTGTTGCAAGGTGATCATGATGGGGGAGCTTAATTTCTTCATTGGAGTTCAAGTTCAAACAATTCCAAGAAGGTATTTATATTCCACACTCAAAGTATAAAAAAGAAGAAATGAGGCATTGAAAAGGAAAGAACCATTTCAACCTATATGGCTATAAATGTGACAATTGACAAAGGTCGAGGTAGGCATGTTGTTTGACAAACAAATTCGAGGTATGTTTATCTTCGCCTACTACTCCTTAGACTCGACATTTTATATGTCTTATGTCTATATGCTCGACTTAAAACAATCCCAACGAATCTCTTTAAAGTGCCGATTAAAGAAATTTTCAAATATTTGTAAGGCACTTCTTCTTATGACTTGTTTATCCAAAGTTTTAAAACGTTATTATTTTTCGGGATGACAAGTCCGGTGTAAATTTTATTTTATGGTTCGTCATAATCAAACTAACATATTGAGATTTGATAGTTTTTTTGGGGGATTGCATGGTTAACAAAAACTTGAGATGTGTTTAACTCCGTCTCAAGGATAACTCGCGGATTTTTTTTATCTTTCACCGCCGAGTATTTTACCTCATTTCGAGCTTGATTATGACATAATGTATATTGAATGAGGTCTACGTTTGCATTTTGCATGTTTTCAAAACTTAGGGGCGAAAAATCGGATTTTTGGATCAAACTTCGAATTTGCAAAAATGAGAAAGAAGCGATGGTCAAGGAGTCGAGGCCGAGGCCGACCGCCCTAGCCTCCGACCGTCGCCCAGCCTCCAACCGTCGCCCCCCGCTTATTTTTCGAGATAAAATGCGTCTGTTTTCCAGACTTAGCCATTTTTGGCTCTTTTGGCCATTTTTCGTCCCCTTCGCAAATTGCACACAAATTTCACTCCAAATTTATTTTGTTGCATACATTTCATATCGTGGACCTATTTAGGCTTGATTATCATCATCATTGCTCGTCTTTACCGATTAAATGGTAAGAATTCCACTACTTTATCTCAATTGGGTTTAACCCTTGAGAACTTGGCCTATATGTAATTTTCTTGATGATATTTGTATATGTTTGTGATAAGATTGTCATTTATGATGTATTTTATTGTGTTTAAACTGATTTGGTGATGAAAAACTTGGATTGATTACATTTACAAGGGATATATATCTTCTTCAATTTTTGACGTCCGCCAAGTGTTTGATAAAATGTCTCAATGAAAAATTCATCACCTACATGATTCTCTCGATTTCAAAAGTCTCATATATTTATAGAGATCATGTTTTTGTAAATCAAATGATTTTTCATAAGCTTCTATAAGTCGTATGATCGACTTTTTCCTCCTATTTGGACTATAAGCTTCAATGTTCAAATTAGCTCGATACATCGGTTTAGTTGCGCACTTTGATATATTTATATGATGTTTTTATCGTGCTAACATTATTTTTGATGATTCCAAAGGGGGAGAAACAGGTTATAAGCTTATTAGCTCATAGAAGCTAAAGTTAAGCTAAACAAAAGAAGCTATAAGCTATGGCATGATAAAGCCATAAGTTGTGCATTATACTTAGTCCAATTGTAGTATGATGGACTTATATACTTGTCTAATGATGTTTTGTTAACAGGGGGAGCTTATAAGCTCTTGAACCTAAGATCAATATGTAAAAGCTAAGCTTTTAGCTTGTGGTTGATTGCTTTTACATTACTCTTGTTGTGCATATTGATAGGGGGAGCTTTTGCTATATGTGTTTGAATTTCTTTACTCCCATCCTTGTGATTATATTGCGTGGAATGTTGTCGCTCACAACGGATAGTTCTCTTTAACCGGTAAAATTGTTTTTTTTTCAAAATCGACCTCGTTAAAATTGCTTTGGTTTGTAATCATCAAAAAGGGGGAGATTGTTTGATAAATGGTTTTATCATGATTTTGATGATTTTGTTTTTATACCAAAACAATGTTTTTAAAGGTTGTCCAAATACTCCTAAATGATTTAAAATGGTTTTAATATTTTCCGGAGTATTTCCTCAAGTTTATTTTCGACAATATTGGACAACACATTTAATGATTTTATGCATATGGGTTTTTACATCAAACTATATGTCTAAATGTTGTCCTAATACTCCAAATTGATCTAAAATGTTTTTACTATTTTTTCGAAGTATTTATTGGAATTTATATCGGACAACACTTTTTGTGTTAACATGTTATTTCATCAAAACTATATTTCTAATGTCGTCCTAAATACTCCCGATCGGTTTAAAATATTTTTATGAATTTTTCGGAGTACTTTCTTGAGGTTTATTTTCGACAAAAATCGGACAACATTTGATTTAGGAGGTCGACCGGTCGACCAAAGAGGCGACCGGTACCTGGGAACAAGTTTCGTGAAATAGAAACTTCATAACTCACAAAACTGGTCAGGGTGACCGGTCACCGTGGTGGGCAACCAGTTGCACCCTAGGGCGACCGGTCGACCCCCCTTTGGATCGGTCACCCTGTTGTATTTTTGCTGTGTTCTTTTTCAATCTTATTAGTGCGCGATCGGTCGCCCTTAAGTTTGATAGCAAAATTCTAACCGTTGTGCAGCAGACAACTTTTCCTTAATTTGTGGGATTGATTTCTAACAGCTAAAATCTTGATTTTAATTGCAATTTGGTTGTAGATATCAGATTCCAAGAAGAGCCTATCAAGTATCAATCATCTCCTATAAATAGAGGAAGATTTGAAGCACAACAAGAAGAGACAACAACACAACACAACAAGATATACTCAAGCAAACACTTGGTCTTTAATTGTTATTATTCTTGTTGTAATTTGCCTAGCTTATCACCTTCACATCCTTGAGGTCTAGGCTATTCTTGATTACACTTGCACTCTATTGTATTATCAATTATCGAGTTGTAATCTTGAATTTTTGGGTTATCATTCAACACAAGATATCCTTTTGAGTGTTCTTGTGGTAAGAACATACTTGGGTGATCTAGGTGTTAGGTGTGAGAAGATTGTGGTAATCTTCTTGTTGAGGTGTTGAAGAATTTGGTATTCTTCAAGGTTGAAGATTGTGGTAATCTTCACAAGGTGCCGTTGAAGGAAGATTGTGGTAATCTTCAAAGGGAGATTGTGGTAATCTCCAAAGGTGGTGATGAAGAAGAGTGTGGTGCTCTTCAAGGTGTTGTAAGTTGGTGTTGTATTAACTTTTGGTAAATTAATAAAATCTTTTTTCTTTTTTAAATCCATCCCGGATATACTGGGGTGGTAGAGGATTAGGCCCTAGGTAGGTTGAACCTCTATAAATCGACATGTGTTGTTTACATTCCGCACCTTTATTATTGTATTGGCTTGTCTTTGAGCATTCGGTTTGAAAAAGAGGGCAAAATCGAAAAGATGGAGATAATCTATTCACCCCCTCTAGATTGTCGTAGCCGATTAGACTTACACCATCCACCAGAGTTAGTTATTGGAGATGTTAGAGATGGCATAAGAACCAGATCCAGAGCACATCGTGAAGCTATGTCCACTTTTTTAATTTCCCAGATAGAGCCTAAAGATGTGTCTCAAGCATTGGATGACACACATTAGATTCAAGCCATGCAAGAAGAGCTGAATTTTATTGGCACGAAATAGGTTTTCAGAAACAAGATGAATGAGGAAGGATCTGTTGTAAGAAACAAAGCATGATTGGTAGCCAAAGGGTATTGCCAAGAAGAGGGTATAGATTTTGATGAAACCTTTGCTCCTGTTGCAAGATTGGAAGCAATAAGGATGTTTCTCGCCTATGCTGCACACAAGAACTTCACTGTGTATCAAATGGATGTAAAGAGTGCATTTCTAAATGGATTGTTAGAGGAAGAAGTCTATGTTGAACAACCTCCAAGTTTTGAGCAGAAAACTATTGGAGATAAGGTATACAAGCTCAAGAAAGCATTATATGGTTTGAAACAAGCACCAGGAGCATCGTATGATACATTGTCTCAATTTCTAACTGACAATGGATTCAACAAAGGCAAAGTTGATAGAACACTCTTCAGAATTCAACATGGAGAGAGTATATTGATTGTTCAAATATATGTGGATGACATCATTTTTGGTTCCACAAACAAAGATCTGTGTGACAAGTTCTCAAACCTCATGCAAGGTACATTTGAGATGAGCATGATGGGAGAATTGACCTTCTTCCTAGGACTTCAAGTCAAGCAAATGAAGGATGTAATCTTCATAAGTCAAACAAAATATACGAGAGATTTAATGAAGAAATTTGGTATGGAAAGGAAGTCTTCTGTGAAAATTCCAATGAATACATCAGTCAAGATGGACATGGACACAGATGGCAAAGCTGTTGATCAAACTATATATAGAGCACTCATTAGATCATTGCTCTATCTAACAGCAAGCAGGCCAGACATCACCGTTGCAGTAGGTGTATGTACAAGATTTCAATCTGCACCAAAGGAGAGCCACATGACTGCAGCTAAGAGAATCCTAAGATATTTGAAGGGATGTTAGGAAGTTGGCTTATAGTATCCAAAGGAAGGTGAATTCAAGCTAATTGGTTACTCAGACTCAGACTATGTTGGATGTAGAGTTGACAAAAACAGTACTTCAGGTTACATGTCAAATGCTTGGAAACAGATTGGTTTCCTGGTTTAGCAAGAAGCAAAACTCAATTGCCACATCTACAAACAAGAAGCAGACATAGCAGACGCTTGTTGTGCCCAAGTCTTATGGATGAGACAACAGCTAAGAGACAATGATATTGAAGAAAAAGAAATTCCAATTATGTGTGATAACACTAGTGCTATTGCAATCACTCAGAATCATGTGTTGCATTCAAGAACAAAGCACACTGATGTCAGATATCATTTCATAAGAGATCATGTTGAAAAGAAAGACATCACCTTGGAATACATCTCAACTGATAAACAGTTAGTTGATATATTCACAAAGCCCCTGTATGAAACAAGATTTGAAGAGCTCAAGAATGAGTTAGGGTTAATTGAGCTGAGTTGAATCTCAAAAGACTCAATCAGCAGAGAAAGAGGATGACAAAATCAAAGCAGAGCAAGTTTCACACTTCAGCCAAGTGAAACAAATTGACCTTATCTTAAGTCACCAGACGAGTTAGGTCGACAAATGAAACCGAAGTTACTTCACAAGAAGAGAGAAGCAGAGTTAAGTCACACTGGATATAAGTTGAATCAATCATGAGCTAAGTGACAAGAACGCAGTCGTTTTAATTGAGTGGGAATGTTTTTTAAGGATGACATCAGCATAATAATGATGGTCACAGTAAAAGCTGCACAGTAAGCCATATGATTGGATATAAATGTTGCTGCATTTAATGCAGGGAATTAAATGCGGTTTTGACGTTTTAATCTTAGCCGTTGATTTTGATCAAAAATTTCAAAATCCGAAGTATGTCATTTCATGACCTTTATATACGGATGTTTGCATTTCTCTAACTCTACGCGAACTGTTCATCTTTAAGCAAAGACGCATTTTTCTCTCTGGAACCCTAAGTTCTCTCAATGCAAGTTTCTCATTTTTCATTCGGTAAAATCTCTGAAAATGGCCACAAAGTATGATTTTATGAAGCTTTCAAAGCAAATCCACATCATTTCTTCAGTGGATTTCGATGGGATGATCAAACAGGGTGTTGATGAAACCTTGGTTCTGAAGATAGCTGAAATGTTGGAGAAGTCCGGTCTAAAGGCTTTTCTGACATTGGAATACTCCATACCTACCTTGAAGAGGTAGCGATGTTCTATGTGAATGCAGAAGTGCAGGACGATGAAAATCAAATCTTCCGTCCACAGCAAGGTCATCAAACTCAGTGCAAAAGACCTTGTGGAGCACTATTTGAAGCCAGTGGAGGGCTTGAAGGACATCTCGGAGAGAGATGTCGACTTAGTTGTGGCTTGGAAAGAAGTGGCCAAGCCAGAGTGTGCTACGAAAGTGGTTTTCACAGCCAAGAATGAGTCGCTGAAGGACGACTATCACAAGCTGATGGACGTTGTCTCAAAATGTGTTGACATGAAGTTTGGAAGCTTCAATCAGATGTCCAACACTAAGTTGATCGTCATGGTTGCGATCATGCAGGAGAAGAAAGTCAATTTGGCTAAGTTTGTTTACAGTAGACTTTGCTAGAATGTGCTGAATAGGACCTTTAAGGAGGATGGGTCCTTTGGATGCTCCCTTGGTTATGGCCTTGTGATTGGCCATTTGTTGGAAGTAAAGGGTGTCGCTCTTTGTCATGGCAAGCCCTTTCACGTGAACAAGAAGATGTTCAGGGCAAACCTTTCCGGCGCCCAGAAAAGAGCTCATGCTTAGAAAACCGATGGTAGTGAGGGGGAATCAGCTGACCCCGAAGACACAGCTGAGACCTCTCCCCCAAAGAAGAGAGTTGCATCATCCAAGCATGCTCATGCCCCCACAGCCAAGCCAAAGAAATCACCTGCCCCTGCAGCCGAGTCACCTGCCCCTGCAGCCGAGTCACCTGCCCCTGCAGCCGAGACTCCTGCCCTTGCAGCAGAGACTGATAAGGAACCCCAACTCCCTTCTACAGTCGTAAAGAAGAAGAGGACTGCCAAGTCGAGGAAGGCAACCACCTCTAAGAAGACTGTCCAAGTCCCCACCTCTGATGAATCTGCAGAAATAGAACCAGAAGTTCCCCTGGTTCGGCCCAAGAAGAGGAGACTGTTCAAGCAATCAGAGCTTGAAAAAACAGCAGAATCTGCTACTCAGCTAGAGAAAGAAGCCGAGACTGCTGGTGATCAAGAAGCACAGTCTCCGAAAGTTACTGATGCATCTGCGAAGTCTGCTAATGATGATCGGTAATCACAAAGACTTCACCGTGAGAAAGACAAGAAGGAAAGCAAAGAGGCTGACACAACTGAACGCCATGTTGAATGAGTTGTCTCTCCTCCTATAACTGATGTTGCTGCATCCGAGGAAGAGCAAGGTCTCTTACCTCCCATTCTGGAAATTGGAGGTGAAGGTGAAGATGATGATGATGATGATGATGTGATCATGTATTCTCCGTTTATTCAGATATTCAACGATGCTTGAGAAAATGGAGAGCATGGAAGCTAGATCACTCAAGGGTACAGTTCATTCGCCATGAGTTTATTGAAGAAGAAGAAGAGCTTCTCAGATTCCTCTGCGTAAATGATGTTCGATCTGCCCTTGATGAAGACAACTGCATGGATATCCTACGCATCTTGAAAGAGGAAGAAAAGGAAAGAGCTATTGTGCAAGCTCGAGCCTTGGAGAAATCTAAGATATGCCAATTTACTGTGCTCTCTAGAGCATACTCACACGTATCTTGATATGCTCTCGGATAGCAAATGAGGACATGGGTCATCTTTGCTGCCGCCGAGAAGTTGAGATGCAAAGCAGTTCTTGCAGAATCCAAAGCCTCGACGAGCAACGCTTGTTAGAAAGGTCCAGAGAGTCCTCTCAAACTCTTCTCAGGACGATCCTCTCCGGGAGTGGCACAAAGAAATTGAGTCGGACATTGCCGCAAAATGCCCACGTCCCCGTCAATCGAGGATAGCTCAAGGAGTCAGCGATGAAGCCGGGAGTTGGGCACCCAGCCGAGCCAACCCCGAAGAAGGTGTTCTCGACCGCCCTGGCCGAAAGCACTCAGCCGGATAAAGTCGTGTCTCTCGGGAGCGAGTGACCCACTATCGATCCACTCGGTGGTGCACCCCGAGGGGAAATTCTCTCCACTACGTACGGGTTTGAGGTTGTTGTGGGAGACTCATTTATGAAGCAAGGATGCAAAGTGGAGAAAGAGAGTGAACATCGTTGAGACATTAACGAAACTCGAGCAGCTTGAGTCTGCTCCGGTGAAGTGTCAACCGCTTTGAAAGGCCAGTGAAGTTGCTCCCAGCGAGAGGCAAAGGATGGGGCATTGCGGGAGAAAGCAGGCAAAGGATGGTGATGCCCCAGGAGTTTAACACTCTGGGCACAAAAAGTGCAATCCAAGGGGTTGAGACTCATGCGGATGCCATTATTGAAGATCCTAAGACAGGTGAGTCTGTCGAAGGGAATTTAGAAAACCCTATCATATTGGGAGATCACTAAAGAATATTGAAGGCCTGGGGAAGTTGAGACCTCCCTAGCGCAAGAAAAAGGATGTAGTTGCTGAGAACATACCTGTGGTCGAATGTGTTACCACAGATGAAGTCATTGGTGCCCTTCAGGACTCCCAAGAAAATATTGATACATCATTTCTGGGATCTGAAGATGAAGCAGAGTCCACCCCAACCACAGAGGATGTTCACAAATCTCAGAGCCACGTCAGTGAAAAGACGGCTCCCATGAGATTCAACTTCGATGATGAGCCAACTCCACAAGTCTCATCATCATCCGCCTCCGCAACTAAGTTTCGAAAAGCTTTCAAGACTATCTGTGAAGAGATTGAGAAAATGGAACACCATCAAGCATCCTTGGATCTTCGCCTGGACAATCGTGATGCTACCCTCACAGCTAATATACGAGGGATTATTGTGCGCATCAGGGAATGGGCTGCGCAACAGACAACAATGCGATATGAGCAAGTCTGCTACTATAAAGCATTATTTGCAAAAATGATGTTGTGGAGTGCGGATAAGTCGGCATATCAGCAGAGAATGAAAGAGTATATTGAGAGGATAAATCCGTCTCATAAGTCGGAGATGGAGCTGCTGCAACATTTCCATAAGAATGAAATTGTCAGACTCGAGAATGCCATGAATGACAAATTCAGCCTCCTCATGGCTGGAATGAAGTTAGTCTCAGCCGAGTCTAAGGCAATACACTCTGAATTTAGAACAGTGTATGATGCAGCCGACTCCAAGCATAATTTCACAATCAGCTGACTGGACTTTATCCTTAGTGGTATGTTCCCAGAGATACCTCTCTCCTTTAATGATGCCAAAAGGGGGGAAGAGGAATCCCTCAAGAGTTTAAAAGAAGAAAAGTGAAGAAAAGTGATGCAGCTGAGGGGAAGGAAGTTCGAAGAAGTTAGAAGTGATGTTCGCTGAAACCCCTTAGCAAGGTCAAGTCACTGCCTCTATCCTCAGCAAACTCCCTGTGACCTTACCAATCAAACAAGATGTTGTGTTAATGGCAGACAAAAGAAAGATCATTGAAGCAGGATTTGAGGAGTTAGCTGAAAAGCAGGATGCTCGCATTCAGGAAATCATAAAGCAATATGGTGGTCCTCCAGCTGGAAAGGACTATGCTGCGATTCAACCCCCAAGAGAACTTATGATGACCGATGATGGATCTGAGCCCAGATCGATGGAGAAGTTTAAAACTCTGGGATCAAAAGGCTATTTTCAAGGAAAGACTCTACCGCAAGCCTGGGATCTGTATTGGGAGAAAGGATTGGAAGTGGTCAAATCAGTTGTAAAGCAGCTATCTTCCAATAGTCACTCAGCTGGTAAGCAGAAGACTCCCGTGCAATACACTCCAAGAGGTGGAAGAGCTGAGTCAGGAAGGGGAAGAAGTGGTGGTGGAAGAGGTTCTCAATCTCAACTAAAACCAAAGACGTAGCGTATGTAGATCCTGATAAAAAAAGGGTTAATCTACTAGGCTGGACATGATCACCTTGCCAACCTAGAGGTTGAAAGAAAGAACGTTGAAGCTGCAAGGAGACAAGAAGAAGAAAATCAAAGGCAAACAAAAAAATGGCTCAAGAGGAAGCAAAGGGATGACCTTGTTACCAAACGGGCCTACGAAAAGAAAAAGAGAGATGACGAGGAAAGGAAGAGAAAGAGAGTTGAAGTTTATGACGTAAGGAGAGTCAAGAAGAAAGAAGGAAGAAAGAAAGGCGCCAAGTGTTCTTTACCAAACCCCTTCATGTATTTTTGTTGTAAATACATCTATGTAAGTCTTCTGTAATAAGCTCAGTGAATTTCCATGTAGTTTTCACTCTGTATGTATCTTTGTATCTTAGCTTAGATATATTATTTGTTGACATGTACATTTTGAATGTTGCTCTGATACCAAATGTAAACAACTGTGTAAAGGACAAGAATGTTATGATCGATAAAACGATCTATTTTAAGCATACATTCTTTGTTACTACATTGTCTGTATGTATCTTTGTTGTTTAATTTCTTTGTATGATTTTAAGTTTTGGCATCATCAAAAAGGGTGAAATTGTTAGGAAATTTATTGAGTAGATTTTTCACCACATTTTCCTTGTAAATTGTATTGAAATAGATAGTAAATGAAAAAGTCGAGTCAAATCAGTTATGCCAAGGAATACAAAAAGTCAATCAGGACTCGGATTGAAGACTACATTGTGTGTCAGCTGAGTATGGCCAAGAAGGAAGTCAAGGACTCCACTGAAGGAGTGTCAGCTGAGGAACAGCTGTGAAGTGTTAGTCAAGTCAACTCAAGAAACCAAGTCTCAAAGTTGAAGTGACAGTTGAGTTATCTAATGACCGAGCCGACTCAAGTCACACTGGGTAAAGACAAAGAGCTAGTCAAGACAACTGACTTAGATTCATTGATTAAAGTCAAGAATATTGCTCAATATACTAATATGTCGAAGTTGCAAGGTCTAAAGTGTTAGTCCCATATTTGTACAAAAGGAATAAACTAATGGGAAACACCGCACTCAGGTCGTGCACTGCACGTTTGCGAAGACATTTAATACGAGGAAATGTCAACATCAAGGACTACAACAAGACAAGCCAACGAACAAAAGTGACATTTGAAATTAGCTTATATCTTCAACGGGCAAAATTTCAAATGTGCACTATAAAAGACTGAGAAAGTTATTGAGAAGAGATTACCTAAACCACGAACAAGCAAGCATTATTCAAGCATTTAACCTGCAATATTCTCATTAACATTCAAGCAATTCCTCAAGTCTGAAACTCGAAAAAAATCGATCCAACACAAGTAGTGAAGGAAAGACAACTTCAAATTTGTTGAAGAGGAAACATTTGAAGAAATCAAAGGGGTCTACTATCCAAGCTAGGATTGTAGAAAGGTTCCAGGTCGAACCATTATCAAGTTTGTTGGAGGGATTCGTGATCAAATCCAAGAACTTGAGAAGTGAGCTGAAGTATTAAGGTAGTTGCCCTATGAAGAAGCTGAGTCGCAAGAGGCTTTTGTGATCAAGGTTGTCTCCGGGATCACACCGCTTGTAAATTGATCTTACATAGTGGATTCGTCCGGGAGTTGGAGAAGAGAGGATTAGAAGAATTACCCCATCTTTGAACCTCTATAAAATATTTGTGTCACTTATTTTCAGCAAATTTACTTTCATGCTTATTTATATTATATTTGTTGTTAGAATCATATTTGTTATCCAACTGATTAATAACCAAGTGCTAAGAATCAAGTGTTAAAAACAAACTTAAAACAAATCTAAGGGTGTTAAGTCTTCCACTCGTTAAAACCAATCACCCAAGTTAAGTATTTGCTTGAAGCAACGAGTTATACTATCAACAAACTCTATTGAGTCCTTGATTAGTAACTTAGCCGAAAAGGCACTTAGATGTCCATCAAGACACATCCGCTTGAGTCAACTCTTTTGAATTAATTTAAAAGGACTAAATCGAAAATTTGGTAAGGTTTATTCAACCCCCCCCTTCTAAACCTTACTTCACACCCCTTGGGACCTACAGTTTGAAGAGCTCAAGAATGAGTTAGGGTTAATTGAGTTGAGTTAGGATACTCAGAAGACTCAATCAGCAGAGACAAAAGAAGAGAGAATGGAAAATAAGCAAGTTTCACATTTCAGCCAAGTGAAACAAATTGGCCTGAAGTCATTGTATTGAGTTAGCTGACAGATGAATGATGTTATGTGAAGAGAGAAGCAGAGTTAAGTCACTTTGGATGAGGCTGAATCATTTATGAGCTGATTGACAAAAACACAGTCGTTTTATTCGAGCGGGAATATTTTTAAGGATGACATCAGCGTAATTATGACTGTCAGTGCAAAAGTTGCATAGTAAACCATATGATTGGATATAAATGTTGTTGCATTTAATGTGGGGAATTTAATGCAGTCTTGAAGCTTAATCTCAACCGTTGATTTTGATCAAATTTTTCAAATTCCAAAAATCATCCTTTCGAGTCCCATATATACGAAAATTCATTTTCTCTCTCCTCACACAAACAATCTCATCTTTAGCAAGCAAGGAAGAACTCTCTCTGCAAACTGTTCGAAACCCTACTCTCTAAAATCAAGTTTTTCCTCTTATTTTACCGTCCGATCATTCTAAAAATGGCTGCTAATCATGATTTCGCAAAGCTTTCTGAGAAGATCCACACTGGTGCTTCAGTGGACTTCAATGACATGATCAAGCAGGGCGCTGATGAGGCCCTGGTGAAGAAGATCGCAGATAAGCTTGAGAAGTCCGATCTGAAGGACTTTCTCTCTATGGAGTTCTCGCACACTTATCTCGAAGAAGTGGCGATATTTTACATGAACACCGAGGTTCATGACGATGAGATTCGCTCATCCGCCCATGGCAAGGTCATCAAAATCACTTTACTAAGGACCTTGTTGAGCACTCGCTTCCGCCGTCTTAAGGTTTGAAGGATATCGTTGAGAAAGACGTTAACTTGGCTGCAGCTTGGAAGGAAGTTGTGAAGCCCGAGTATGCTGTGAAAGTTGTGTATACAGCTAAGAAGGATTTCCTTAAAGTCATTACCACAAGTTGATGGACATCATGTCCAAATGTGTGGATATGAAGTTTGGGAGCTTCAACCAGCTATCACAGACAAAGTTGATTGTGATGGTTGTGATCATGCAGGACAAGAAAGTGAACTGGGCTGATCGAGTTCGTCTTCAGCCGAGTATGCCAGAATGTGATTAACAAGTCCTACAAGGAGGATGGGACTTTTGGTTGTTCCCTTGGGTATGGCCTTGTCATTTGCCATTTGATGGAGATCAGGGGAATTGCATTGTGTCATGGGAAGCCCTTCCATGCGAATAAGATGATGTTCAAGGTGAACCTCTCTCTACGCACGTAAGAAAGCCCATGCAAGGAAGCTCGATACTGAGGGGGAATCACCACCTGAGAAAAGACAGATCCGCTCCAACTTTCTCCCCCAAAGCCAATTTCTAGGAAGAGAGTTGCGACAGCTAAACCTGCTCCTGCCCCAGCAGCAAAATCCAAGAAGGCACCTGTCCAAGTAGCCAAACCCAAAGAACCTCCGCTTCGAGCAAAGCGAGGCCCCTACCCCCGCAGCTAAGATCGAGAAGAAACCTCTACCTTCCTCTCTCGATGTGAAGAAGAAGCACACTGCCAAGTCTCAGAAGGCAGCTGCATCGGAGAAGGATGATATTGAAACACAGGCCTTCACCCTTGAAGAGCCTGAAGAAGTGGAACCAGAGATTCCACTGGTTGCCACAAAGAGAAAATGGTTATTCAAGAAATCGACTGGAAAAGACAAATGAGTCCAAGATTTCAAATGAGAAGCCCATCAAGACTGTTGATGCTCAAGAGAAGCAGTCTCAAGAGAATATCGACTTTAGAAGCATTGATGTGTGTTCAAGAAGGTATTGAAGACCCAAATATCCGGAAACAAATGGGAAACGTAAGAGCCGAGACAACAAGACGCAGAAGAAAAGGTTGGCTCACCCCGATCGATGCTTTTGAACCTAAGGAGGAGCAAGCTCCATTAGCCACTATTCCGCAGACCGGAGAGGATGATGATGACGATCTAATTATGTACTCATCCGATCTATCCTGACATCCAGCGAGGCTAAGGAATTGAGAAATTGAAGCTAGATTACTCCAAACAACAACCACTCGTCCGGAGTTTATTGACGAAGAAGAGGAGCTTCTAAGCTTCCTTGGGAATGTATCCATCCAACATGCCCGAATGAGGAATTTTGCATGGATGCTCTTCGTGCTATTAAGGAGGATGAGAAGGAGAAAGTCCTGGAGAAGGCCAAGGCTCTCGAGAAATCAAAGATATGTTTGCACATAGGAACCTATGAACATCTCATGGAGTCCACTGACAGCAGTGACCTTGAGGAGATGGACTCTAGCTCGCAAATGGAAAAGGCCGAGTTACAATAGGCTGTTAGAGAATCCCAAGCCATGCACGAGCAAAACCTTCAAGAGGGTCCAGAGAGTCTTCCCGAATCTCTCCTCGATTTGACCCATCGGGAGAGGCGCAGGAGATTACAACCGTCATTGCAGCAACCACGTCCCCCGTGCATTCTCAAGATGGCTCTCAAGGGAATGGCGATGAAGCTGGGAATGCGGGCACCCAAGCCAAGCCTACCCTCATAGAAGGTGTTGAGACACCTGCCCCAACGGCTGATTACACAACACGAAACACACCATGTCTCAAGAGTCCGAGTAACCCCACCATCGTTCACTCGCTTGGTGCGCTACCGAGGAGAAAGCTCTCCCACCACAAAGGCAGGTAGGAGGATGTCGGGGGAGATAACTCAATGAAGTTTGGAGGCGAAGGAAAGATAATAAACCGAGAAGCAGTGAAATTAACGATGCTCTTTACGCTTGAGACCTGTCGCGAGATTTCCTCCTGATATGCAAAGCCGATGAAGTTCTCAGCCACTAAGGTAAAGATGGAAAGGCCAGGGGAGTTGAGACTCTTGGCCATGAAAGTGCAATCTGAGGAGTTAAGACTCTTAATGATGCCACTGAAGACCCCAAGACAGCTGAGTTTGTCGAAGGGATTGTAGAATGCCCCACAGCGGTTGAGACTGTTAGGGGTAACGAAGGCCTAAAAGAGGTTGAGACTTCCTGGTAAGGAACCGAACTGCAACGAGAAGAACATTCCTCAGTCGAAGGAGCCGATGCGTACAGAGATCGCCCCTTCATAATTTCCAAGAACACATTGACACGTCTTTTCTGGGATCCGAGGATAAAGCCAAGTCCACTTATAATGAAGATTTTACGATGGACGAGGCTAAGGATGTTCTTAACTCACGGAGTAATGTCAGTGGTAAGATAGCTCCGATGAGATTCAATTTTGATGATGAGCCATTGCCTCAGGCCACATCACACTCCGAGACCGTTACCTTAATAGAAAAAACCCACTAAGACCGAAGATGTTGTTAAGATACCGGTGCCTGTCACCAAGGCAGATCCATACAATCGCCGCAGCTAGCAACGACCTAACAGCCCGCAAGCAGCTCCCACAGCCTCCTATCCGCGATGACGCTGGCTCACCGAGGCACGTAGAACTCGAGAATTTTCAACAAGGACAAGGAAAGGCCCACGGCGTGGACCCTCGGGGATTACTTTTGTTAGAGATGATGTCTTTGAAGACATATTCCCATTTAATGTTGAACTGCCGGACATGGGAGCTGAGTCTGCCTGAGAACAAGAGAAATATACCGTACAGAAAGAGCCCATCATTCCAACCGATACGATTGTGCAAAAATGGTTTTGACTTTGATGTAGTGTGGCCAAAGTTAGTCAAGCCGACAAATTTAGTTTCAAAATGCTTTCAAGAAAATTTGTGATGAAATCGAGAAAGATGGAATGCCACCACGTATCACTGGATCTTCGTTTGGACAATCGTGATGCAACCCTCGCGCAGATTTGAGAGTTGTCTTACGATCAGAATGGGTCATGACAGATCGCCATGCGCCGGAGCAGTCCATTACTTCAAGGCTTTATTTGCGAAGATGTTGGTATGGAGTGCGGATACATTAAAGTTTCAAAGAGAGAATGAATGAGTACATGGTCAGAATGGAAACCTCGCATAAGTCGGATATGCAGTTGCTTAAGCTGCACCACCAGAGCAAAATTACATGCCTAGAGGACAACATGAACCAGAAGTTTAGTCTCCTAATGGTAGAAATGAAGTTGGTGGCAGGGAGTTGAAGGCTACCCGGTCGAGTTCGAACACCCCACTCCAAACAGATATCATCAGCGAGTTCAACTATCACCATCCGGATTTCCTTCTCGAGAGGATTGTTCCCTGGCCTAACCATTCCATTTGGTGATGATGCCAAAAGCGGGGGAAGATGAGGCCTTAAAAGGGAGTGAAAGAGGAGAAAGAGGAAATAGGAGGCAAAGAGAGTGACATAGGCGAGGAAGGAAGTTTGAAAATATTCCTTTGAAACTCATGTTTCTCAAAACCCCATAGCAAAGAGATGTCACTTCTTCAATTCTCAAATAAGTTACCGAAAGAGTTTAATCTTGAAAGCGAAAGTTGAGATGGCATTGAAAGATGCAAGAACATCTATTGAAGCCGACCGAGAAGGTAGTTGGAAGCAATCACAAGATCCAAGATATCATGAAACAAGACGATGGTCCTCCACCAAAAAATGGATTACCCAAATATAAATCCCCAAGAGAATTTGCTATGCCCGATGTTGATCCTCGAGCTCAGATCTCTAGAATAATTCCAAACTCTAGAAGCTTTATTTTTGATATATGACTATACCTCGCATGGATCCAGATCGATGAAGAATTGAGTTATGCAAAGCGGTTGATAAGCGACCAAGTTCCAAAGCAATTTCCGGCCGAAAGTCAAAAGCTCCAAGATAATATACTCGTGAGGCAAGGAAGTTCGAGTCAACAAGGGGTGACATTGTGGCAAATGGGAGAAGCCAACCACGGCCAAGACTAAGATGTTATGTGGATCCACAAAAGAAGGGACTCATATATTGGGCGGATATGATCGCCTTTGCTAACATGGAAGTTACACGCAAAGATTGTTGAAGCAAAGAAGAGGCGAAGATAAGAAAATGAAAGGCTAAATCGCGAATGGGAGAGAAGCAAAGATAGGATAACCTGTTTGTCAAAGTGTTTGAGCCTATGAAAAGAAAAAGAATGAAGAAGAAGAAAGGAAGAGGAGGAGAGTCAAGATGACGAGGAGATCGATGAAGAAGAGAGAGCGACCAAAGGCATTGAAGACAAATTTACCCCCTTCGTATTTTACTTTTTGTAAATACATAGCCTTAAGTTTTCCCTATAATAGCTCTAAAAATTTCCTTGTAATGTTCATTTTCCTTATGACTTAGCTTAGATACACGTTGTAAAATGTTTACTTGTATAAATCTTTGTTATCTATTGTAAACACTTTGTAAAGGACAAGAATGCTATGATCAATAAAATTGATTATTCAAAAGCATACATTCTTTATTTTATTGCTTGTGTTTGTTGTTTACTTATTTTGTTTGTTTTAAGTTTTGGCATCATCAAAAAGGGAAAAAATTGTAAGGAAATTTATTTGTTGATTTTGATGATACCATATAAAACTTAGACTAGGAAGTTGGAACCCCATTTTCCTTGTAATTCTATATCAGTAATAGATAGGACCGGAAGAAATGAGTGAAGTAAGCCAAGTCAAGAATGCAAGAAGTCAACTACGTACTGAATGAAGACTCGATGTGTGTCACCGAGTATGTCCATGAAGGAATACAAGACTTCGATCAAGGAGAATCAACCGAGGAACAACCGTGGTAGTTGTCAAAGTAAATGAAAAGAGCCAAGTTTAACAGTTGAAGTGATAGTCGAAATCAATCTTATGATGGGAGAAGACTCAAGTCACAAGGGTAAAGGCAAGAGTCAAGTTGAGACAATCGACATTGATCCCGGAAGGAAGTCAAGAATATTACTCGATATAGTAATACGTCCAAACTTCCGTGGTCTTAAAGTGTTTGGCCCGTAAACATGCAAAAAGGAATAAGCCACCGGGGAAATACGCAACTCAGGTCGAACCTGGTAGTCGCTGCCATTTAATACGAGGAAAGGTCAACATCACAAGTTGCGCGTACTAAGAAAAGACAAGCCAACAACAAGAAGTGTCATTTGAAATTGGCCTATCTTCAACGGGCAAATTTCAAATGAGCACTAAAAAGGTCGAGGAAGTAATTGAGAAAAGTGTTACCTTTGCATACCTGAAAATCGATTCAAGCAATATTCAAGCAAACATTAACCTGCAATATTCTCAAAGTTTATCAAGATATTCCTCAAGCCTAAAACTCAAGAAACTCGATCCAACACACGTTGTGAAGGAAAGATAACTTCAACCATTGAAGAGGAAACATTTGAAGAACAAAAAGTGGTCTACTCTTCAAGTTGAAGGAGTTGAGAAAGGTTCAAGGTCGAACTTAAGATTCAAGTTTGTTGGAGGGTTGTGTGAACAAATCCAAGGACTTGAAAGTGAGTCAAAGTAGCAAGGCAAATGGCTTAGTCGTGAAGAAAAGGTCGAGTGAGAAGCCACTGTGGTGATCGGGCGTTGTCTCTGGGGATCGTCACATCGCTTTATAACTCGATCTCATATTTAAGTGTATTCCTCTAGAGTTGGAGAAGAGTAGATTAGAGGAATTACCCCATCCTCGAATCACTATAAAAATTACTTGTGTCAATTTACTTTAAAGACTTACATTCCCGCATATATTTCTATATCACCAAGTTGAATATGCTATCCAACCCGATAAATAACAAGTGTTAACTCATGGAAAATCTTAAAAAGACTTAAAGTGAAAATTTGGTGAAGGTTTATTCAACCCCCTCTAAACCTTACACCACACCCCTGGGACCTACACTTGGGAGGTAGGGATATACTACGGAATGTTGAAGTTCACGATGATGAGATCCGCCTACGTGTCAACATCATAGAGTTTAAGTTACTGGGGATGACTTTGTTGACCACCGCTTTTCTCCCACCAAATGGGTTAAAGGAGATAACTAGTAAGGATGTGAACCGACCGTGGCTTGAAGGAGATATAAGCCC